>RJWH01001995.1:256637-281389 GCA_004363575.1 Solenodon paradoxus | reverse complement strand
GCCTGCCTGCTTGCTGCCTGCCTGCCTGCCTGCTGCCTGCCTGCCTCCGAGCCTGTGAGTCAGGGCAAGAACAATGTGAGGTCCACCCGAATCCTTCAACACTGTGGGGACTAGACCCTGGGTGAGTGTGCGCTGTTGGCCCAAAGGGATAACCAGCGCCCACCCATGTGCTATCGTGAAAAACGTTTAACGGAAAATAACAAGTGCTGGTGAGCATGAGAAGAAAGTGGAATCAGGGATGCCCTGGTGGAGAAGCGGCGAAGCACACTACCTCTGGTTGAGCACAGCCCACACACATCCCAAGGACCGGGGTTCAAGACCCAGAGCTGAGGGACAACCAGAATGAACAACTAAATAAAAAATCAACAAATCAGGTGCTTCCTCCTCCTCTCTTCCCGCCTGCTTGTCTCTGCTCACCTTCATTCCTGCCTCACCTTTCCTTTAAAAAGAAGAAAGAAAAAGAAAGACACTGGGATCCTTGGGTACAGCAGGCTGGACTGCACAGTGGTATAATCACTATGGAAAGCCTGTGGCAGCTCCTCCCAGAACGTGCTCGACCAAATCCACGCAACCCAGCGCCCCACATCTGGGTCTTTACCCAAAAGAAAGCAGGGTCTCAAGGACGCATGTGCACACCATGTCCCAAGCAGCTTATTCACAGCACCCACTGGCGACAGTGCCCCGTGTCCATCAACGGGTGAGCGAGTCAACAAAACGTGCACGTGCCACACAGTCTTACTCAGCCTTAAAAAGGAATAAAGGCCGCGTGTCCTGTGGCTCAGGGGTTAAGCCTGTGCCTGGGGAGCAGCCCAAGGACCCGGGTTCATGCCTGGGACCAGGAGGAACAACTGAACAAATACTTCTTCCTCCTCTTGTTTCCTGCCTGCTGCCTGTCTTCATTCTTGCCTGCAACCTCTCTTAAAAAAATAAAATAAAATAAAAAGGAAAAGCCCTGGTGGCCTAGTGGTTTAGCCCACTACAGTATAGTCCACACACATCCCAAGGTCCCTGGTTCAAGACCTGTTTAGGAGAAATGACCAGGATGAACAACTAAATAAAATAAAATGCTTCTTCCTTCTCTCTCTTCCTGCCTGCCTGCCTGCCTGCCAGCTCAGCTTCATTCCTCCCTGCACCTCTCCTTTGAAAAAATAAAAAAGGAATGAAGTTCTGATGTATGTAAACATGGGTGAAACCTGAAATACGCCAGAGGCGAAAAGACAGACACTGCAGGACCCACTGCAACCAGAGCAGCCACTCTCTTGGGTGGGAGGTGGAGAGGGGTACCAGGGGCCAGGAACAAGCACGAGAGTGACTTCGGGGGCAGCTTCAGCTTGGGTGTGAGCCCTGAGATGCTGCGATAACGGCTGCAGGATCGAGACTGAGCCTCATGCCACTAAACAGTACACGGAACGTGACCAGTGTTCAGTGTTGCTATGGAAGGAATATAAAAACGTCACCTGTGTCCCAACTCAGTTCAGGTCAACACAGACACGCGCCTCCAGGAGGTTCAGAACAGGGCGTGGTGCGCTGCGGGGCGAGGCGGGCTCCAGCCTAGGCCCAGGCGCCTGGTCCACTTTCCAAACACCACCTAGGAGAGAGGGAAGCACAGTGTCTCTCAACAGGGCGGGAGGCAGGTGTCTGTGTGGGTTCAGAGGGCAGTGACCGCCTAGCAGACCAGTCCGCCAGGCAGACCGCAGACACCCCAGTGACCAGTGTGCAAGCTGGGGCCGCGGCACGGCCAAGATGAACAACTGAACCAAGCAGGCTCTGAGATGGAGATAATCGTGACAGCAGCCGTGCTCGTCGATGGAAGTGTCCATCAGGCCCTGAGAACGACACCCACACCTACATGCAAAGCGCCCCACAGGGTCACGGACAGGACCGCCCTCCCCAGCAGGGCAGTGGTGCAGCGCAGACGCCACCCGGTTCAACCCTAGGTCTGCGGCTTCCTCCCCATGTGGCCTGCAGCAGGTTTCTTCACCTCAGCCTCAGTTTCCCCAGGTCAAGTGGGCCTGTTTTCAGGATTCCGTGAGCTGATGTTTGCAAAGCCCTTACCACACCACCTCAACCACAGCAAAGAACAGCTTACGAAGCTTACGCACCAACCTCGGCGGAAAGCGAGCGGGCGAGCTGTGCGCGCCTCAGTTTCTGAGCACACGGGGCCCCAGTAACTCCTACCCAGAGTAACGGGACACACGCGCAGGGACGGAGAGAGGGACCGGCAGCCCTCCGCAGAGACCTCCGGGGCTTGGGAGGAAGAGAGGAGACCGGGGAGTGGGCAGCACCCAGGTCTTCGACAAGCCAAAGACGGCCTGGGAAGCTGGGGAGGAGGAGCCGGCTGCGCCCGTTACTGAGGCTGCCCGCGCAGGGACGGGACGGGCGAGCGACCCTCGGCCGGCGCGCAGGGCACAGGGTGAAGCTCTTTCGGATCCCGCGGCCTCTCACTCGACTTCATCCGCCTTCGTTCTGACAGGCCAGTGTTTAATCGGGGTTCTGAACAGAAACACAGGCGATACTGGTGGAAACACCTATGAAGGGAAGGAAACTCATTATCCCAGTTCTGCAGAAGGGAAACAGAACAACGTCTTCCCCTCCAGTTGTCCGTCTTCTTATTTGGGCCTCACGTTTTCCCGTTCTCAACACAGGCTCTTCAGTCCCCCACCAGCCAGATGGCTGGCAGCAGAGGGGCTGGTGGCCAAGCTCAGGTTTCGCTGACCTGGCCGAGCCGCTCCTCCGGGTCACCAACCCCGGACACAGGTTTACAGGGGCTTTACAGTTTATAAAACACTCTTTGCACTTCACAGAGACGCCGCGGTGAGAGGCAGAGCCAAGAGCGGCATCAGGCCCCCGCCCGCCTGCGCGGGTCTCCAGCTCCAAGTTCAGGGTCCCCAGTCCCAGCCCCACCCTGCACCCCGTGTCTCCTCCAGGCGGCTCAGGCGGCTGCACGTGACTGGGCGGCCCCCCTGCCCTTGCCATAATGACGGCACCTTAGGATGCTGTGGGACCCAGCTTAGAAAACACTGTCCCAGAGCACTGCTCCAGATTACAGGTTCCCCCACCACCAGAAGGATGAACAACTCTCTGAGAGACTCGAGAAACCCTTTGTAGACTGAAGCCGCAGGCTCCAGGGCAGGAAACAGGCCCGGGGAGGGGAGGCCATTGTGTGAGGGGAAGCCTGCACACTGAAGAGTGTAGAACGTGAGTCCCGTTAAGGCCAGTAAGGTGGCGGGCCTGGCCACAGCACCCACAGGAGCGGAGGCAGTTTCCCATTCGAGTCTCTCCACCAAGCACTGGGTACAGGTCCCCCCACCCAAAGCCAGTGCTCCTTTCTGGTATGAGCTGACAGTTACCTTGGGGGCCCGAGTGCTCCTTCTCCCATATCAACGGATGATACGAACATTCCCAGATGACGAAATCACTACAGAGTGATACCAAGTAGGGAGTTGCATTTCCGGACAGCTGGGAGGGCTGAGCCCTGGGACTCATGATGCCAATCCTGGCTGCACACCAGAACAGAGTGGGCAGTGCCCACTGTGGACCAATGGGATCAGACTCAGGTGAGGCCGCATTTAGTTAGAGCCCCAGCGCGAGGCCTGTATGATGGTTCAGGGACCAATGGCCTCAAGAATCACCAGAGCATACACCTGGACCCACCTGGAGACTGAAGTTGCGGGGGACCCCAATGGCTAGAGTACTGTGCACTGGGTGAGCCCCAAAAGCCACATCTGTGCTCCCGCTGACCCCGAAGACCTGCAATGCAGCAGGCCTGGGAAGCAGGTTCCCAGCCAGCCAGACGCCGACGCCTCTCTCAGCTAGGAGCCGCTGCAGAAGCCCATCCACTCGCCCGCAGCCAGGGCAATGCTTCCAGAAAGAAGCAGAGGCGCCCCTCCTGGTCAGGGGAAGGCCTGCCAGCCTCACCACCTCCCTCCTGGTCCTGACCTCCCCAGCCCTGTTTTCCTCTCTCCAGGCCCGGCTCCCACCCTTCAGATCTCTGCTCAAATGCCTTTATCAGGAAGACTAGAGCTGCCGGCATCCAAATACAGCTCGTGCTGAAAGTTCATAAAGAAGGTGCTAAACCGAAATCGCCTCTCCCTGCTCTGATCTTGCTGTCTTCTTTAAAACAGTCCAGAAGCCTAATGAAACAAACACCTTAGAAATAAGTATTTCCAGCCATTAATCCAATCAAAATGGGTTTATGAGTCCGACGACTTGTTCTGAGAACAGGATGGCATTGTGGAGACAGAGCGCAGCTGGAAGGTGATGGGACAGACGGGGGCGCTCCCAGGAGCAGCAGGCGCAGACGGCTCCTGGGCAGGTCAGGCCTTGGGGGCAGGCGCTGTGGAGTGTCCCCGCCACCAGACAAGCCACCCACTCGGCCCCTTGTCTGCCCAGAGCCCCACTGCTCCCCAAACTTGCTGAAGCCACTGAGGAAACATAAGAGCCTGCCAAGCACGGGACAGCTGGAAGCCTTGTCCAGCAGTCACATGGCAGCGGCCACCAAGTCTCACCGTTATCGCCCACTCCATGTCCCCACCCGTCCTGGTCACCTCTTTCCTCGCCACCGCTAGTATGTCCCCACATATCACCCTGCAGGTGTGAGAACAGCCTCCTCCCAAGCCCCTACGCACCTGCCTGCCCGGCAGCAGCCCCTGTAGAGGAGACCGAAAAGCCTGGACCGTCTTCAGCTACACACCTGCCAAGAGCATCCTCATCCGCCTCCCTTAACCACATCCCACCTCAACCCACTTCTGGGCCTGCTGCCGTTCCCAACATGCACACACACTTGTGCACACTCACACAGCCACACATACTCACACACTCGCTCTCTCCGTCACCCCCAAGCTCTCATGCTCACTCACACACACGTCTCTACCTGGTACTAACAGAGCACCTACTGTGTGCCCGGCTTCCTTCTAGTCACTGCAGTGCCATCATGAACGGAGCAGATCACGTCCCTGCCACGTGGTGCCCATACCCCACGGGAGGGGACACACAGGCCCACACAGCAGGCGGTCACGCAGCCTTTCTCGGAAGAGCAGAACTGGACCATTGTTGATTCTGGAGCAGGGCGCACAGGGCCGTGCACACGGGAGAGGCTTCAAGCAGAGGGAAGGGCCAGTCTCTCGGCCGTAACAGGACTGTGCCTGGTGCTCTGGTGTGTCCCAGACAGGCTGGCAGGGCGGGGCAGTTGGGGGGGCAAGGACTGTGACGGAGACAGGAGCCCGGGGTTGAGGCGTGACAGCTCCAAACACATTTCAGGAGGCCTCCCCTCTGCTTATGCATCGTAGCCAGCTATTGTTAGGTGGTAACACTACGCGGACTTGTTTTCTTCTTGAGCGTTCCACGTTCTTCGACACTGAGCACATATGTATGAAAGGTAGAGGCAGCGAGAGAAGGAAATGGCATTTTTTTCAGCTGTTCATCTTGGCTGTCCCCCCCACCCCCACACTCCCGCTTCAGGTCATGAATCCAGATCCTTGGGATGTATGTGGACTTTCCCGGCAGGAGGCAGCCGTGGGCTCACCCACTAGGCTGCCCAGGCATGTCATATTTTTTAAACCAAGGCCAAAACCATCTTCCCCACCCTTTAAGATTCGGCTCTAAGTCCCTCTCTGCTTCCCAGCCCCTGTAGCAGTGCCCACCAGGGCAGAACCGCAGCTGGAGGGGCAGCGAAGTACAAGTGAGCTTCTCCTCTTCACCATGCAGGCGTGTCCCCTCCAGCACAGATGTCCCAGCGCCTGACTAGGTCTGTCCTCTGCTGACTTAATTTCTGCTGCTCAAAGGTGCCCCTTGGTGACCAATGTTAGGGACTGACCTCTCCCAGGGCTGCGAGCATTGTAAAAGGGACTCTGAGAGGATGGGCGTCCTGGTGGATGAGAGGCACCAGGCTCACATCTGAAGACAGGTGGCCACTCTAAGGGCCAGATGCACAGAGCAGTGTCAAGGGGAGACAAGTGAGGTCATGAAAGATGAGACTGCATCGTGCCACCACCCCCTCCTCCCATATGGCCACAAAATCCATGCTGGGGATCAGAGACTGTTCCCCAGAGGTAACCCCAGACACCTCAGAGGGGTGACCTCTGTGACAGTAACCACCACCCTCAGAAAGAAAAGTCCCCTTATGACACTTCTGGTCTGGAAGCAAATTGTCCTCTAATTGCCTTCAGTGGGAGAAGTCCTCAAGAGCCAAGTTCGGCTCGCATGCTCTCCTGTGCGCCACTGCACACCGCGCTCCAGCACCGCATATGTCACGTACCCAGCACCCCGCTGCCTGCGGTTGCTAAAGAAAGCGTTAACTTCAGGACCTGGGCTGGCAGAAAGGAGTTGGTGCTGTACCTTCAGCAAACGGGGTAAAATGGAGCCAGGCCTATCAGCTCCCTTTCAGCTCCAGCTGCCAAGGGCAGGGTGGGCAAAATGCCCCCGTGCCCAGGGACCAAAAGGCTGTGAGGGAGGGGCCCCCACTGCACCCAGGAGGGGTTGAGCCCCAGAAACAGGATGTCCCAGGAATGCATGTGAGGCTGAAACCCAGGAACCTCTCTTTTCAAAACCCCAGCCCAACTTGTAACACTATGGCCTTGCCAGGATGCCCCGTGTGGGCCACGCGCCCCAGTGGACTGTCGAAATCCTCCAAAGAAAACTCCCATGGTGAGGCCAGCAGCCCAGCTGCCTCCCCTCATTCGCCCTCCCAGGTGGATGCAGTCTTGCTCCCAGAACTCAGGACAGCACCCAGTGAGAAGTCCAGCCTCCACCCACCTCCCCGAGGAGCCGGGAGAGTGGCCGGTCCTCCCTGCAGGGACGGGGCTGGATGTCCTGAGTTTTTGCTTCAGGGCATTCGGTATTGTCTCCAAATGAAACTAGAGGTACCAGCTGTCTGCATCTCTAAAGAGGCTACAGAAGCCTAGAGAAAAGTCAAACGCTAGGAAGACATAAGAAGGAAAGAACCATCCCACCCGCC
Source organism: Solenodon paradoxus (assembly GCA_004363575.1). Classification (NCBI taxonomy): domain Eukaryota; kingdom Metazoa; phylum Chordata; class Mammalia; order Eulipotyphla; family Solenodontidae; genus Solenodon; species Solenodon paradoxus. The sequence goes on along the minus strand of RJWH01001995.1, from coordinate 274,434 downwards.
ACTGGGCGGTGGGGAAAGCTGCTGGCCAGCTCTGTCTGCAGTGCGGAACGGGCCTCCCCCGGCCCAGCCTGCATGTCATCTGGCTGCTCTGAGTGAGTCTGTGGGCTTATTTTTGCAGAAGACCCTTCATGCCACCTCTAAACCACTCCAAAAATGTTTGAAGACCCGACCTTTCTAGCACTCTATGTTACTGGGCACAGGCTCCCCAACGGTCCGCAAACACGTGCCTATTCTGACTCCACCGGCCACCACCGGCCAGGCTACCGCACATGTGGACACCGCCTCCTTGTCTCCTGGGGCGCGGCAAAGAGCAGGGCCCAGGGCCTCCGAGCAGCCCCTTCCGCCTCTGACACGGAGTAGGTGAAGGACCTGCCCCGAGGACACAGGCCAGCACACGCGTGCTGGGTGTCTAAGGCATGGCAAGGTGACAGCAGACCTCCCACAACGTTCATGAACTTTTCCTTTGTGTCCTAAAGGTCAGAGATGTCATTTCCACACACGTGTGCACACGCACACACAGGCACACTGCACACTGTCAAACAGAAGTGAATGCTGGCTGAAGCCGTGCTCAGAACCCCTGAAGACATTTCTCGGAGGAAGTTAGCCGTGGCGCTCACGTCCACACCCGCAGGGCCTGGAAGCAGCGGGGACACCTGCTGCGGACATGCAGGCTCGGGGTACAACAGCGCCTACTCGCAGATGCCAGCGCAGAACGCCCCTGTCCGGCACGGTCCTACTTCTGTGGGACCAGGCAAAGTTCTGCTTACAGGTGAAGACAGAGTTGGTGATAAAGGAGCAAAGCAAGCACCAAGCCATAAGCTGTGAACCACTGCCCTGGAGAGCTTCCACTTGATATTCTTCTGTGATTTTTTCCAGAGTTTTTAAAAGAAAAACAATTAATCCACAATCTAGGTCGGGCTACTTGATTTTTATTTTTCACTGCAGACAAACACCAACTCAAAACTCTGGGGGTCCCCACCCTTCCCTGCGCTTCAGACACAAAGAGTGAGTCGAAGTTCAAACCTCCTGCAGGTTCCGACCCAGGAGGAGAGCTCACATGACCAGATGGAGCAGAGGTCCAGGATTGGTCACTTGCTCTTCTGTCCCCAAAGTGTAGGAAGCTGAATACTCTAGACACTGGCCTCCAAGGACAATTGAAAGCCGCCCCCACCCCCACGAGTTCACAGAGCCGCCACCAGAGCAGCGTCTAATGCGCCTGTCCTTAGCCACTCACGACCTGCACGTCTTCGGTTGCCCAGTTCTAGGAACCCCCACTTCCAATATTTTGGTTCTAAAAAAATATTCCCCCTGTTGCTTCAGTTTCACTAACACAAGATCCTACCCAAATGATATGGAATCATTCATTCAGTTCAGAGCAATGAATAAGCAATGCCGTCCACACTGTACAGACCTGGAAGGAAGAGCCTGGTGAAAGAAAGGGTTAGTTTTCAAGAAGCCGAGAAAACAAGCAGAAAGTGAGGGGAGTCCGTGAGTGCACTCCGGCCTGGCCAGAAGGGAGGCGGCGCGGGGGACACAATGGCCAGAGGACAGCACGTCTGTCATCCTGCAGCTTTATTTCTCATGGTCAGTAGTTTACAACCTAAGTGGATACAACAGTCTCTTCCAAGTTTGGCTAGTGAGTCAGTCTCCCTGGGCCCATCAGTTCTGAGTGCCCTGGACTGGGGTCTGTGAAACCGAGACCCTGAGTGACCCCACCCACACACAGTCACGCCCCAAGATGGCCTCAGTCAACATTCACGACCTGCAATCACCCACCATGGTGCATGTCCAGTGCAGTCCCTCCTCTCTGACAGCTCCCTGTGGCTTGCAGAATAAAATACACACTTCTCCACCTGCCTTACTACAGCTCCAACTCAGCTTTGCAGTCTCGTCCCTGGACAAAGCGGGCCTCTGAGGCTCCATGCTTTCACACATGATTCTCTTCCTAGAATGTCCTTTGTCTAGTCTAATTTCCCTAGAAAACTCCTACTCTTTCTCCAAAGCCCAGTTCAAAAAATCCCCTCCTCCCTGAGGCCTTCTCTCCTCCCCCAGCTGTCTAGTTCTCACTACTCCCAACAGTTCTCTAACTACAGATGCATTAGAGAACTGCTACTTATGAAATACATTGTAGCTCAGCCTTTCAAATAACTGACCTCCCCTGGGTACTCTGAATATAAGAGAGAAGAAACTCATTTTGTATCCCTAAGTCCTACAACAGTATCAGGAATGTGCTGAGAGAGCAAGAATGAATGACTGATCATACAGAATATAGCATTAAGTCATTCAGAGGAAAAAGGAGGGAAAAAGAGAGTCTCATGAAATCCAAGAATTCAATTATCTTTATATTTCATTTCAGCCTAAATGGTCACAATATAGCTGAGAGGATGCAAGAATGTTTTAAAATGTTAAATCATGAAGATGATGGAAGCAAGTAAGAGCTACAGTGTTACACTTCTTCCAGAACCTGACCTGCGCAGCAGCCAGCCTGTGAGGTGGTCGGGGTTATCTGCATTCACACTTGGAAAAGCTGGAGGTTTTTCCAAACAGGAAGCTGAGGCACAGAGAGGTTAAACAACTCAGGACCACGCAGTAGGAAGAGGTGCACTCCAGTCTAGCTGTGGAGCCAGACACTGGCATTGGGCAGAGCTGGATTTGGGTCCAGACTGTGCTACAAATGTGGCTGTAGATAAGCCACCCACCCGCTGGCCTTGAGCTTCCAGTGGGCAGGGCAACCCTTTCTCCAGGAGTGTGGAGGAGTGAGTTCACTAAGATAAGGTGTGCAAACGTCTCAAAAGCAGCTTCTCCCACCTAGAGAGCTCTTCCAAAATGCTCAGGCGTTACCCTCGCTTCACAGAAGCTGGGTGAAACAGACTCACTGAGAGAAAGGAACTCTCCTCCCAAGCTGCTCAAGGCTCTTCCAAGCAGAGGAGTTTGGTCACTGAGCCCAGAACCCTGGACTTACCTGCTTATCTCAAAGTCCATTCCCCACACAGAGGCCAGAGACCTTTTTAAATGCAAATGTCATCATGTCCCTTGCTTAAACGCCTAAAAAGGATTCTAATTGTCCTGGCAATACAATCCAAAGGGAGGAGGGAAGCCTCCCGTCCCTAAGGCCCCAGTGACCTGACCCACCTCTCTGTTGCCCTGCAGGCAGGCCTCTTTCACTTCCTCCAACCTGCCAGGCTCTGCAGCTCCACACCAGTGAACGCTTAACCTTCCACTGGGCCTCAGCCCAAACGTCACTTCCTCTGGGAAGCCTTCCAAGAGCCCCCCACCCTAGTAAAGGCCCACAACTCTGACCACTCCTCATCTTCCTTTCCTTACACTCATCACAATCTGAAATGATTTGTCGGCCACTTCCTTCAAAGTTTCATTGAAGACACCTTCTTCAAGGCCTCCCTAGGCCCATCATGCAAATTCAACCCCCACTCCATCTCTCACATCCTCCTTCCCTGTTATATTCTTTTTGTCCTTAGCATGCAGCATTTTTAACAAGTTTTTTTTTTTTTTTTTTTTTTAACATATTGCATGTGCCTGCACACCCACCCCACTAACATGAAACCTCCACCGGGCAGCTGATTCTGCGCGCTTCGGAGCGTCTGGAACAACTGTGGCGCATGCTGTGGACAATCTGTGCTGCTGAATGAGTTTTCAAGGTTGGCAATTGTTGAAACTTCACTGTAATCAGGCGCTAAGCTCAAGCTAAAACATGTCTTTCTGGTTTCCCACTGCGCTCCCAACACCAAGCCCAGGGACTAGCACATAGTAAGTGCTCAGTAAAATTTCACTGAGTGAATCAAAGTCACTACCAGGAAACATTTTAGAAAATGGTCAAAAATGTGTGCTAACACCATGCTTCCGTCCCTGTCTCACCCGACCATGTACCCACGCACACTAGGAAACAGACCCCTCAAGTCCTACCACTGTGTGAGCGAGCCCGGCAGCTGTCTGTCCACATCCTGTCTACTCAGCCACACTACCCGGGACAGAAAGGCCCTGCGGGTCCTACAGGAACAGAGCCAGGGCAGGTGGGTCAAGCTAAACAAATACCATTGTACCCCCAGTCCTCTCCTACTCCGGGCTAGTGCTGGGTCCACACACGCTCGCTGAGTGGGCCTGTGGCTGTATTCCAATGCGGGACGGCTAATGCCACCTCTGGCCTACCCCAAAGAGGAGAAGGAAAGAAGCGGCTGAAAATCCGCGGGTAGCTGCCCTACCGCGGGCCGGGGTTCTGGGGAGCAGGCACCTGAGGTCGCAGGACCCCTCCCCGTCACACACGCTGATCCCAGGCCAGCAGGCCATCTGTCCAGCAGACGCTCCCCGTCCTCTCTCGGGTCACATTGAGCGTCCCCGGTTGGCAGCCCCCGCGGAGAGACCACGTCCACCCCGACCAGCAGGCCCGGGCGCCCCTGCAGCCCCCGGCCCGGGCGGCGCACCCGTCGGCCGGCGAAGAACGCTCCCCGCGTCCCAACTTGGGCGGCGGGGGGAGGGCCGAGGGCGCCCCGGGTCGTCCCGAGCGTCGGCCCGTGACGGCGCCCCGCGGGCTGACAGGCGTCCCGGAGGGAGGCGGCACCGTTACTCGGCCGCGGGGGGCGGCGCGGGCGCGGAGCGGGCGGGCGGGCGGGCGGCGGCGGCTGGGCCGGGGCGCGGGCGGGCGGGCGGCCCTCCGGACGGGCGGCGGCGGCGGCGGCGGCGGGGCCGGGGCGCGGGCGCGGGCGGCGCGGGCGCGGGCGGCGGCGGGCGCGGCCGGCCGGGGGCGCTTACCTGGCGGCGGCGGTGGCGGCGGCGGCGGCGGCGGGCCCGGGCTCCGCGCGCGTCCCCAGCGCCGGCCGCGGGAGCCACAACATGGCGGCGGCGGGCGGGCGGGGCGCGGGCGGGGCGGGGCCGGCCTGGCGGCGGCGGCGGGCGGGGAGCGACGGCGGCGGGCGGCGGCGGGCGGGGAGCGGCGGCCTCCGCCTGCTCGGCCGCGGGCGCGAGCGCAGGGCCCGGCCGCAGGGCCGCGGGGAGCGGCGGGCGGGGAGGGCGCGCTCCCGGGGCCGAGGTCGGGCGCGGGCCGGCGGGGGCGCTTCCCGCCGGCTGCGGGGCGCAGGCCCAGGCCTCCGGCTGCGGCGCCTGAGAGCCCCCGTGCGGGCGGCTCGCGCCGTCTTCCTCTTCACGCGGGGCGCCCAGCAGCCCCGCCAACTCGCCGGCGCCTCTGGGCAACTTCTCTCCTCCCAGTTCTCCGGGCCCCACTTTCCTGTTTCCAAACCCCCCGTCGCGCGCTTTCAGGAAATGTCACTGCAGCCTGACACCAGTGCTTGCACACCCCTCCAGGTGCGAAGCCGAGCACAGCGCCCGTGTTGTATGATGGTCAGAGCATTTGTACTTCCTTTGTAGCCAAAGTCGTGTTAAAAGAGGAAAAAAAAAAAAAAAAAAGGGTTGATGACACGGGAAATACTTGTAATTTAAAAGATGGTATAATAATGGCTGGTAATATGTAAATACCTACATACGTAGCGTAGACTAAACGTGGGATTTTAACTTTCCTCTGTGACCCGTGTTTTAACTTTTAGGCTACATTAATATTCGTCTTGAAACTGGGGGAAATGGGCACGGTCTGCTGGCAGCAGCCTTTGGCACAGTTCACAAACATCCCAAGGACCAGGGTCCGTGGTTGGGGCTGCAGACAGCAGCTAAGATGAGCACCTACAGAATACATATAAAGTGCTTCTTCCTCCTTCCTCTTCCCGCCTGTCTGCCTCTGTTCTCCTTCATTCCTGCCTGCACCTTTCCTTAAAAAATTTTAGGTTTTTTTTTTTTTTTTTTTTGTACTGAAGTAACGTGTAAGGTTAATGTGTCACTAGAAGTCAACATCTATCTATAGGACAGTAAGTTCAGAACTGACTGTCCAATTCTTTGCAAATGTTTCCCCCACCCCGACCCTAGAACAGAGGTCCTCAGCCGGGGTTTTAACGGCCTGCTCCATGGGGGAATGGAGGGAGTATATATAAGAAATATATTCCACACCTCCGCCTAGAATATATTCATAAATGCACATAAACACATACCTGAGACAAAAGTTTCATGAAATACTACCCTTATTTTACATAATACATGCCGATATTTTCAACTTTATTCCCGTTTCTTTTAAAATACTAGTCAGGGCCTACTTATAAGTCGCAACAGGCCTTAAAAAAAATTATTGAAATCAGTCCCTGCTATGTGTGCAGGTGTCATTTAAATAGCCACCCACACTGTGACTTTAAGCTTGTCATGTTGACATGTTCCAGAAATCAACAGGACAGGCGAGACCCTGAGGATGGGGGAAGGGTGGGGACAGAAGGAACCTCGTTTGGGCTCCTCTGCCCTTCTCAGTAAATATTTCCTAATACAAATGCTTCTCAGGATCCATAAATGTTTTCTTCTTTGTCTAGTTTTGAGACACAGGTTGAATGTCAAACAAGGATAGATGTCTCCCCACAAATGAATTTTTAATTTGAATGCACAGAATCACAGACTGAAACATAAGGGGAATAGGATGCCTCTTACATTACGTAGAACACTTCTCCAACACTGTGGTAAATTTTTTTTTTTTTTAAAGGAAGATATAGGCAGGAATGAAGGCAAGCAGGCAGGCAGGCAGGAAAAGAGAGGAGGAAGCACTTATTTTATTTAGTTGTTCATCTTGGCTGTTTCCCCAGGCCCTGGGTCTTGACCTTGGGATGTGTATGGACTACGCCTGGTGGACTAAACCGCTAGGCCAATAGGGAGTGCCAAGTGTTGCAGGGTTATAGTGCCAGTAAGTACCACCCTTATAAGTTTGGAACCAAGGAAAATACCAACTTTATCACCAGTAAAGCTGAACTGAGGAATGAATCTTGGACGATGAGCGAGACTGTTTAATATTCCCTGAATTAAAACTGTCTCCCCCGCAAACATCGACCTCCCTCTTGTACAGGCCTAGCAACTTCAGCCATTCCTCCTGACAGAAGATTATACTCTGAGGGCAGGCAAATCCAAATTTACCAATTAGGTAAGTTGGTCTTTCTAGAAAAAAAAACAAAAACAAAACACTTCTCCCCCACTTGCCCTCCAATGAAAACAAAAAGGTTGGGGACTAAGGGTTTACCCCTACCAAAGTCATTGAATTTGGACCAACAGATGACCCATTAATTGGAAAAGTATATTAAAATAGTAAACTGTAAAAAATAACACCCCAAAATTTCATTTTCACTTCAAACCCACAAGGGACACCAACTGGCCAATCTTTTTATGTGAGGCCCAACCTTTTCTGTGAGCTAGAATGCTGATTAGCATTTTTGAGCTTGCTTGCTTTCTTTTTTAAAGGAAAGGTGCAGGCAGGAAGAGAAGGAAGAAGCAGGATTTCTATTTTTATTTAGTTGTTCGCACTGGTTGATCCCCCTAGAACTGGGCTGGAAACCATGGGTATGTGGGCTGAGCTCCTTTGGAGGTGAGCGACCCAACTGCTGCTCTACCAGGTGCGCCTGAGCTATTTTTCTTACGTATTTCATGACCGGGATATATTTTCTGTGCTTTCCAAATTGTTTCTTTAAAGTTAACTGAGGATTTAAAACTTGCAAAGCACTATCAGTAGAGGCTTCTTGAAAGAAAAAAGAACCTCTTGTCATTCTCACCCACATCTGGTTGATAGTGATTTTCAACTAGTCCTTAGCTAACAGTGCCAAGTATTCAACCGCCATTTCTTAGAATCTATTCTTTCTTTTTGCACGTGTATATCACCGGTTTATGTCATTTCAATTAAATTCATCAGTTTCTGGCCTCCGATTGTCAGAAGCAGATTTGAGACGAACATAACACTCTTATCATCCACCTGACTCCACTGGTAGGAAGATGTGTGTACATGTCTAGAGGGGAACTCCCAAGTGCAAAGCAGCTAATAAATGTATTTGGAGAGAATGAGAAGAATTGATTCCAAAGGGTCCATTAAAAGATGAGCCAATCAGTGCTCCTAGATTAGATGACAACTCTGTATGTGTATCTTCACGTTCTTCCTTCGTTGCTTACCCACTTTGAAGATGTGTGTTGACATTCAGGACAGTGCCAGGCCTTATGACAGGCACACAGAACAGCTCACTAAAGAAGCTGATTTGTGAACAGGATGAGCAGCTGAATAGAGGAGGAATGTCGGAACAGGTAAACCTTGCCTCTGCCCTCCCTCCAAATCACTGTCCCTCCATTCCCATTTAGCTAAAATGGCTTTAGATGGCTTACCATTTGTTAAAACAGTAATACCACCTACTACATTAACAAAAAATATAGAGAGAGACATTTATGTACTTCCTAAGGCTAATGAGATGGTACAATTGCACAGATCACTGTGGCAAAGTGAATCCGTACAACCCTTTTAACATGCAATTCGAGGGCAGCAGTTCTGAAGATCCTTAGTTGATCTGTGACTCCCTTCGACTCATCAGTGCCACCCCCAGAAACTTTCCCCAGAGAATGGATGCATGTATGAGGACATTGGCCCAGCCTTCTTTGTGGTCGGGAGAGGGAAAACATAAGGATGGAAAGTAACTCGGTTCGAAGTGTGTGGTGTAACTTACCCCCACCCCCAGTACTGCACACAGTGGGGCAACATTTGATTACCTATTAAATGAGCAAAGATACTATTTGCTTAATTATGCTAAGAACCACTGAACTAAATACACTTTAAAGCTGATTTGTGTGAGTCCCACTGCAATTTTAAAGAAGAGACACAAAATCCAAAATATAAAACTGCATCCACCCAGATGAGCTGGAACAAAGGGTAGACTCAGAAAGTGTGATGAGTGCAAAGTTATGGGCAGGCTTTGGGGAAACCAAGTGTCCCAGGGTTAGCTGCTGAGAAGCCATTGTCTGCCCCAGGCCGAGGGACGCAGAGATGGCAGTGCCAGCTGAGTCGCTGCCGTCCGAGGGAGCAGAAGGGTGGGCAGGAGCTCAGAGGCGGCAGCCTTTCCTCTCCCTCCTGCCCTGAGTCTCCTGGGCACTTCCCACTGGCTAGACCCAAGAGGAAGCCGCAGGACAAGCAAGCCCAGAGGGCTGGCCGTCCTTCAAGGTCAGCCTGTGGAGAAGCGTGGAAAGCATCTAGAACCCCGGGCAGGCTGACTAGCAGGTGTGGTCGCACAGCTGGTGGGAGCCGTAAACTGTAAGGGAACAGGCACCAGAGCCTACACACCCTAACGCACAGGCAAGTCGAAAGTTGGCACTGAGGATGCGGGGTATTTCTGCTGGCACCGAGTGAAGGAAGAAAGGCTTGGCAGAGATATATGAGCTTATGATTCGCGGGCTTAGAATGAGTCTCCTCCCTGCTCACATATAAGCATAGGGACTTCTAAAAGTTGGCAGGAGAGAGAAAGTCTTGCTTTCCATAGAATAAAACTCCAGCCAGAGAAGTGAGCTAACCTTTCTATAGTAGAATTAACTGGACATGACCAAGCAAATCATAGTTGAAGACTCCAAACTCTGGGGCCAACCAACTCACTGCCCCGAGAACCACAAGTTGGTCCTTGTGGAGAATCGATCCTCCCTTTATTCACAGGGACGGAGGGCAGTTGCGTGGCGACAAGTTGCTTCCTACCACAATCACCATGAGGGCTTGTGACACAGTGCTCATCTATCAATATTTTCTGATGGGTGACTTCAAAGGAACTGCTTAAGAACAGACTTCATTTCTTTCCTTTTGTAAATAAAATGTTACCGAAGGAAGAGAATCCCTTTTGCCAAAGGCCTGCATGCAATAAACACAGAGAAAACCAACACCACACTGAGGCCAAAGGGAACTGTGTGCTGCTGTGGTCAGGTCACGGGCAAGGCCAGCTGGGCAAACAGGACCCACGGACAGCGCACGGGGGCCAGCCCTGTTGCCACACCGAAGTGCCAGCCAGGGGTCACACCAAAGGCAGAGAGAACATGCCAGGGTTCAAGGGTACCTAGTGGGTCAGGAATGGACCGAAAAAGCAGGTCTGACCTAGAGGAGGTAACCTCCTGAGCCAGCCTGCAAATTAACCTCTACAAGCCCACGGTGCACTGAAAGAAACAGGTAAGATTCAATGTAATCTATTTGCTGAGTCCCCATGTCAAAAACATCAGCAGCTCAACTTGTAACTGATCTGGCCCATGGCTGACACCCATGTCCCCAAGCTAAGACTTCAAGGCCCAGGGCCTCTCTCATACTCAGGGCCTCCCAGACTGCAAACAGTTGGCACGGCCCAGAGGCGCCCTACTTTGCGTTTCAGATGAACGTACTTTGTATTTTTTCACCTGTGTACCTTTCAAATACATTGGCAGGGCTGGCTTTTGAAAGAAGGGGGAGAAAACTCATATTATGAAATATTCTCATTTGATATTTTAAATGTTTTAGGTACAATTCTCCCAGTTAATTTTCATTCCCTGTGAGATATTTTATTTTTTTTTAAAGGAAAGGTGCAGCAGGAATGAAGTTGAGCAGAGACAGGCAGGAAGTGAGAGGAGGAAGGAGCACTTTATTTAGTTGTTCGTCTTGGTCTTTCCCTCTCTGGTCCGGGGACTTGAACCTGGGTCCTTGAGCTATCTGAGGACTGCACAGTCAGAGGCCTAGGACTTAACTGCTACTCCACCAGGGCAGGCCTGGCTTTTGTCTAAGACCCTCGGGAAGATAAAAAGGCAGGGTATTATGACATGGGTGTCAGCACCAAACATCCATTCCTTCTCTCTTCCTCCCTTTCCCTCCCAATGGCCATCAGACATGGTCTGTGGGCTAGGACTCTGCCTCCGGCTTGTTCCCTGGCTTGTGAAACCTAAGGCTGAGCAGAAAAAATAAACATCATTACAATGAAATGTAGCACGCAATGCACCCCTCTGGTTCAGGTGGTTCCAGCTGCTAAGGTGCAGGCCAAGTGCAGCCTGCTGATCAGGTTCGAGACCCCTGCCGGGAGTGAAACAAAAAAATTGTAAGAGATAAAACTTTGGGTTGCTGAGGAGAAAGCAGATGGAATCCGTGTGGCTCAGCAACAATTGAGAAGGGGGATGGGAACAGCTGGAGAAGATGAGCAGCTTCAGGGATGACTTAGTCTTCTGGGGGCTGAGAGGAGGGGGCTGGCCTCCAGGGCAGGGTGATGCCTACTTGGCTGTTCTCTGGGCAGCGATGGGTGAGAAGGCAGGAGGTGACAGATCTGGGAAAGGCAGCCCCAGCAGAGGAAACACCCCACCTCAACAGGGCATCACCAGTTTAGCTCGGGTCCACCAGCACTGATGCCAGCGGGCCACATGTCTTTCTTTAGAAGAGCAAGACTTCTGTTGCAATTCTTTTCAGATTGTGTTGGGTCTGGAAGACGTCTTTCTTCTTTCTTTTATTTGTTAGAGAGTAATATTTTTATTTTGCTTTAAGAAAGTTCATTTATCTTTTTATTTAGTTGTTCATCTTGGTTGTTCCTCCAGCCCCAGGCCTTGAACCCGGGTCTTCGGGATGCGTGCGGACTGTGCAGGGTGGACTTGCCCACTAAGCGGCCAGGGGTGCCACCTTTTATTTTTTCTTTATTTTTTAAATATTGTATTTTAAAGGAAAGATGCAGGCAGAAATGAAGAAGGCAGGCAGGGAGAGAGAGGAGGAAGAAGCATTTATTTTATTTCCACTTTAGCTGTTCACACTGGTTGTCCGTCTCCCCACCCCACTCCCACCCCCACCTGGAATTCAATCCCTGGGGTAAACGGCCTGCATCCTTCAGAGGTGACTGAACTAACTGCTACTCACCAGAGCACGCCGTTTATTTTTTAAGAGGAAGGAAGTAGGCAGGAATGAAGGCAATTCGGCAGGAAGGCAGGCAGGAAGAGAGAGGAGGAAGAAGCATTTTTATTTATTTATTCAGTTGTTTATCTTGGTGGTCCCACCCACCCCAGGCTGAGAACTTGGGTCTTGGGGGTTTACCTGGACCACGCTAGAATCACAGGCTTAATGTCTGAGCCACCAGGATACATCTGAAGTCTGATTCTAAAAACTGAGTGTGATCAAAGGGCGCATGAAATGCAGGAATGGAACTAACGCCTGGCAGTCAGCTCTGCCCAGGGAGGTATGGGCAGGCCTCACACAGATTAAACAGGGCTGGAAGAAGAACTAGAAGTCTGCCAGGCCTCTGATGGCAGGACATTCTCAACATTATAACCAGTCCTTCCCAAGAGTCCAACACTAGTCTAGAGTTTCCTTCTCAGGTCGGTTTATCCTCCTGAAGACCCTCCCTCCACAACCCCTGCTTGCGGATGACGGGACGAAGGCACAGAGCGGCAAAGCCCCTTGTCTAGAGCCACACAGTGTGTGGGAGACAGCAAGCTGGCTCACTTTGCTGACCCTCTGTTCTTCCCAAATCATGCAGTTTTGCCACCAGCACCTTGTACACAGGCTCATGGTAGATTTAGGTAAATCCAGGGTCCACAGAAGTGACCGCTAGCGAGCACACCCTGCGCGTGGCTGCACGAAGAGAAAAGTGTATTCAGTCCATGATCACAGTGGGGCGGTCTGCTTCGGCACGGCCCACAGAGTCCCTCGGGCAAGGCAGTGGTGTGGTGCGCCCTGGGGGCGCAGGAGGTAAGCCCACACCTGGGTGCAGTTTCTACACAGCCCAAGGACTCGATCACGGCCTGGGTGAAATGAAGAAGACAATGAATAAATAAAATGCCTCTTCCTCCTCTCTCTCTCTTTCCTGCATGCTGCCTTCATTCCTAACTGTTTCCTTCCTCTTGAAAAAAAAAAAAAAAGCAAAGAACTTCTAAGGTACACCCCGGTGGAGTGGGGTTGGGCACAGCACTAGTAGGTCCCAGGATCCCAGTTCATGTCCTGGGGCCGGTGGGAACAAGCCAGATGAACAACTGGATGAAATAAATAAATGCTGCTTCCTCCTCTCCCGCCTGCCTGCCTGCCTGCTCGCTCGCCTTCATTCCTGCTGCACCTGTCCTTGAAGGAAAACAAGTCACACACACTAGAGCAAGGCCCCTTTCTCCTGTGAGTCGGCAGTGTGGCCAAACAGGAAACGCGGGCCGCTGCCCCCACTGCACAGACATGACCAGCCCAGATGGCTGACTACCACCCCAGCTGTCCCTCCAGCAGCTGTGCAGACATTTTTAAAGAAAGCTCTTCAGAAATGTTCCAGGGAGACTTGAGTGACTGCAGTAATCTCTGCACAGAAGGCACTCCTGACTGAGATTTCTTCCTGACACCCACGTTAGACAGAGCAGCTGCCTCATTTAAAGCTGTGGTCTCTGCTGGCCGCTGCCCGAGTTGGTGAACAGAGAGTCCTATCTCTGCCCTCCTTGACCTGACCATGGGGAGGCTGGGCAGGGAAGAGCTAGTCTTCCAGTGTGACCGGTGCCCTGGCCAGCCCGATTCTCCTGGCCACTTCCTGTCCTGGCAGGGTCCTTCCACCCACAACTTCCTGCAGGGGAAGGTCAAGGAGAAACTCACAAAAGCATGGCTATTTTGAAGCTTTTGAACTCACTCCTCTTACAGCAGTCAGGAGCATTCACTGCTATGTGTCATCCACGTGCCAACAGTTTTACCAGCCTGCACCAGCTTGTCTCAGCTTCAAATGACATTCTTTTTTATTCTTACTTTACACTCCAGGAAAATGAGGATTCAAAAAATGAGTTAACTGATTGGCCCAAGTTCACGTGGCTGGTGAGTTGCTGATCTGTGATTCAAAGCCAAGTGGGTCTGACCTGCCCTCTAACCAGAGGTTTCCTTCAAGCCAGAACTACATACGGAGGAAAATCCCAGACATGCCGTGTGGCTGATGGGGTCCAAAAAGGCTTCTGGGTTGAGAAGACTGGCAGCCCACTGAGAGAGAAAATAGTATGTCAGAGCCCCACATCTGGAGAACGTGATTCCTTAGGCCTTGTGTCTTTTATCTACTCTGGGTCACCTGTCCTAAATGTCCAAGTTACTTTCCTAAGAGACCTTCCACCCCACAGGGCAGGGAAACCTCTTGAAGCCTTTCCAGATCTAGCCAGCAGGCATCTCTCCCACCCTCTTCCTTCTGTGTTCTTTGCCCCCAATTATTTCTACATTAGTCTGTCTTTTCCTCAAGACTGTAATCTCCCACAGAGGAAGCCTGGATGTTAGCACCTGTTCACACTGAACCCCTTTCTCATCTGAGTCTGACATCGTACGTCCTCTTTTACTTTGGGAGGTAGCCCCATTGGGCTGCTTCCCAGTCTCCTTGACAGAGCCCATGCCTAAAGGATTTGCAGTTCTCTGAGGTTGTGGTTTGTGGTTTTTTTTAAAGAGAAGGAAGGCAGGGAGGAATGAAGTTCAGGCAGGCAGGCAGGCAGGAAGAGGAGAAAGAAGTATTACTTATTTGTTCCCTGGCCCTGGTTGCGAACCCGGGTCCTTGGGCTTTAGGTCGACGCCCAGCCCCCAGCTGAGCACCTGTGCCACAGGTCAGGTCTTCTCTGAGTTTAAGTAGCATGTACAAGTTAACAGTCACACTTTAAGTTGTTTCCTTTCACATACTTATTTTTCCCTGGTGCAAAGGCTGCTGAAGCTCCTGGAGGACTGGGGCTTATGTCTGTAATTGGGTGAGTCCTCTTTTGAGCACCACTGTGAGATACCGCGTCTGCTGAAGTGAGACCTGATGACTCTCACCTCAGGGCCTCCTGGGCTGTGAGACTTCTGTTCATTCATCTGAAAAGCATTTTACACTCTGGTTCTTGCAAGAGGCTGGGGGAAAAGATAGGAAGACCCTTGCACCCAGGATACTCCATGGGCAGATCCATAATTAGTTAATTTGCTGGTGAGCATGCGGTTAGGGAGCGCAGCAAAAGGCGTCCCAGCGGGAGTGACATGTGGATGACATTCCTGGAGGGATGAAATGCTCTGTGGTGACAGGCGGCTTTTCAGACAGAGAAAGCAGCTCACACAAGAGAATGTGGGTGCACCCTGGTAGAGTGGGGTTTGATCTGACACCCTGGGTTCGCATCCCAGGACTGGGGTGAACAACCAAAATGAGCAGCCAAGTAAAAAAAAAAAAATAAATGCTTCTTTCTCCTCTCTCTGCTCGCCTTCAGCCCTGCCCGCACCTCCCCTTTTTTAAAAGAGTATGCAATTCCCAAACATGAGAGGAGCAAGACTCGTCAGAGCAAGGCAGGCGCCAAGGGGGTGGACCTTGTTGTGGAAGTCAGGGGGTCCACTGAAAGATTTTACCTAAGGAAGAAATATAATCGGACTTATGGTTTAGATTACAAATTTTTTTTAAGAAGCAAGAAAAATAGATGAAGTAAAGAAAAAAGCACAAATTTATGGTTTGGATAAATTGCTCTGGCTGAAGTTGGAAAATAAATAGAAGTGAAGCAAGAGTGCAAGCTGCAAAACCAGTTAGGAGGGTAAGGCAGTCATCAGGGTAAGACAGCAGCAGAACCAATGTAGCGACGGGGGATGGAGAAAGTGGGTGAATAAGAGAGACTGAGAAAGTAGAATAACAAGACTGGGTGACTAATTGGATTTGGAAAGTGTGGAAGAGAGAATAATCAAGAATAATCAGATGATTTTTTTTTTTTTTGCAATCAGGTGGTGACTTTAAGCAGATTTGGAAATTAAGAGGAAAAGCAGGTCTTTTCTGGGTAGTGAGGATGGGGAGGGGTGACATTTGGGACACAGTGAGTTTGATCATCTGACATCCAGGTGGAGATGGTAGAGGCCGCTGACAAAAGGTCTGACATCGGGGGAAAGCCATGCTGTGTCTACTTGTGAACTGGAAGCACAGAGAAGGCAGCAGAAGTCATGAGCACGGGGAAGGTCACGCAGAGACCACGTGAAGAGAAGATGGTGCAGGGCTCGAGTGTTCAAGGATGGAGATGAGAACAAGGCGGAGAGGTGGGAGGTGAATTGGAAAAGGGACAAAGTCCTGAAAGCATTTCAAGCACCCATTCTGACTCCCAGCCATGGATGTGACAGCAACTGGCATTCAGTGAATCAAGGAAGGGTGTAGGATGGTTACATGGACAGGTGTGTTTGCTTAAACTCCTCAAGCTGCACGTGCTAGTGGCTCAGTGGTTAAGTCTGCAGTCTCTGGCTGTGCAGTCTGCACGCATCCCTGGGACCTGGGTTTGCTGGGTGGGGGCCGGGCTGCAAGAGAACAAGATGAAAACTAAATGAAATGGATGCTTCTTCCTCCTCTTTCTACTTGCGTGCCTACTCGCCTTCATTCCTGCTGCACCTTGCCTTTAAAAACAATCTGTCAGTTCTTTGATACTTTCCTTTCTAAAGGTGGAACGTAATGTTCACTTTCAGTCTCTACTGGACTCACTTCCCATGAATACATTCTGGAAGAAATGATGATGTATCACTCAGCTCTTAGGCCTAAACGAACCGCAACTTTAGTCTTGATTTGGCGAGCAGCCATCCTGGGCTAAGGGATGTGGGGGAACGCAGCACGTTCAGAGCAAACACCCTGAAAACTGGGGGAAAATCAAGCAGCATTGCTCAGCCTGTTCTTGAGTACTTTTCTCTCTTGGATCAGTCGCACTGTGGAAGCTGGCTGCCATACTGTAGACAGCGTGGCAAGCAACTGAGGGAGACGCATGGTCACCAGCCAGCTAGGAAGTGAAGGCCAGCTGACAGTCGCAAGTCAGGGAGAACTACCAACATCCACACAAGTAGAGTTTGAAAGCAGATCCTGCCACCATCAAGCCTTCAGCTAAGACGGCGGTGCCTCCAGACACCTAGACTCTTAACTCCTTTGAGACCCGGAGCCTGGACCACCAGCTCTGCAGGCACCAAATTTCTGACCCACAGAAACTGTGAGGTAATGTTTGTTGCTTTAAGCGGCTTTGTTTGTGGAACCTTTTATGTAGAAATAGGTAACTTTCATCAGATCAATGAAATGACGTGAGTTCCCAGGGCCAAGCCCTGGTTGGCGACTTTGTCTAACAGCTCTAGACAACGCCAGACACCTGGATGACTTGACTACATTTCCAGTCTCCTGTCTCTGTCTTTATTACTATAATACCCATAGCCAGGTATATCCTTTTTGCTGCCAAGTTTACCCACATATTATAGTTCTCATTAGTTATTCCAAAAATTCTTTCTGTGGCCCCTTTTAAGCTTAGAATTCAATATTAACAAGCACAGGGCTAGTGCTCTATGGAGTTAATGTATTATTTTCCTCCACAGTCCTTCCTAACTTGAAAAGATCCGAATTCATTTTTCATTTCAGTAAGTATGGGGTGCCTAGGAGAGGAGATGGAGAGAACATATAAACGCACTCATATTTAAATTCAATAAATATTTATTGGGTACCTAACGTGTGCCAGGTTGGATGTTTTCCACTGGGAATTTTATTCATTTATTTAAGGAAAGGTGCAGGCAGAAGTGAAGGTGAGCAGAGGCAGGCAGGCAGGTAGGCAGGCAGGCAGGGAGGAGGAAGCAGCACTTATTTAAGTTAGTTGTTCATCTTGATTGTTCCCTCTGGCCTCAGGTCATGAACCTGGGTCCTTGGGATACATGTGGACCACACGGGTTGCAGGCTACAGATTTAACTGCTAAGCCACCAGGACGAAGCACCACTGGGAAATTAAGAATGAACAAGACAAAAACGGTTCTTTTTCCTTCATAACAGCCTTGCTGTGATAAAATTCACCTACCATGTACTTCACCAATGTACAGCGTACACTCAATGGTTTTTAGCATTTTTAGTTACACAACCATTACCACAATCCATTTTTTAAGACTTTTTTTTTTTTTTTTAAGAGGAATGAGGCAGACAGGGAGTGGAGGAAGCATTTATTTATTCGTTTGTTCTTTTTTTTTTTTTTTTTTTTTTTTTTTTTTTTT
>RJWH01001995.1:191792-256537 GCA_004363575.1 Solenodon paradoxus | reverse complement strand
CACATTAACAGAATCATACGACACGTGGTCTTTTGTAAGGGGTTTCTTCCACTAACTCTAATGTTTTCTATCTTCATTCACGCTGCTGGGTTTCTTTGTATCGCCAAATAATAGTCTAACTGATGAATCTATCACATTGTTTATCTCATCAGATGATTAACATTAATAACCCTTGCATGTTAGGGTTATTATGAATAATGCTATAAACAAACTTTTGTGTGGCTGTTTTCTCTTGGAGGTTGACAATCATGCATCCTTTAACAATGGGGATACAGTCTAAGTATCGCAGTTAGGCAATTTCATCCTTGAGGAAATTTAACCTCATAGAGTAATTACACAAACCTAGTATGTGACAGAGCCTGCTGGGACCACCTTCTTTGATGTCTTCTGTCGTTGACCAAATGGTGGACGGGAAGCATGACTGTACCTAGGAGAGGAATCGCTGTTAACACAGTAAGTCTATATTTAAGTTTTTGAAGAACTGCCTCTATCTTCCCAAGTGGCCACACGTTGTGCGTTCCCACCAGGAAGGTACGAGGGTATGAGGGCCCCATTCTCCCTTGCTTATGTATCTTGGGTTTTTTTTTCAATTACAGCCTCTTCCAATATATCTAACTTTTTATCCTGCAGTAATTTTCGATTTTAAATAGTGCAAAGTACAGAGTCCCGGTCTCCCGCTCGCTCAGCTTCCTCTCACGTGACAGCAGAAATGAAGACTCAGCGACCAGGTCCTGCCCGGGTCCCACGTCCGCATGCGGCCAGTGACCGCAAAGGCCAGTTACACACAGCAGAAGACGGCGGCGAGAAGGGGTCAGGTCAAGGTGACCGAGCTAACAACGCCGGAAGGGACAGTTCGGGGAGCTGTCAAATCCCGTCGGCGCGGGGCCCGCGGGCCACCCCCAGGCTCCCCGGCGGCCTCTCAACCGAGAGCGTCCCAGCTGCGGCGCGCGCCGCTCACCTCCGTCCCGCCGCGAACCGCCGCCGAAGCCGCTGAGGCCGCCGGCTCGGGGAAGCCCCGCCCAAAGCACGCGCCTGACGAACCCCGACGCCCCGGGACGCGCCCGCCGCGCTGGGGCCGCAGCGGAGGGACGCCGGGCACGCGGCGGCCGATTGGCCAGACGCGCACGTGGGCCCGTCTCCCGGAGGTCGCCGGGCGGGGCCTGCGGCGGAGGGCCCGCCTTTGCCCCGGAGTCTTCTGGGAGGCTGGGCCGAAAGGGGTCGACTTCCGCCGCCGACTTCCGCCGCGGGGAGGGGCCGCGCCGGTGCCCGCCCCGGAAGCGGAAGTGCGGCGCCTCGGGGTCCCGTCCAGTGCGAGCTCGGCCGGTGCGCCTGCCCTTCCGCCCGCTGCTCACTTCGCGCTCCGGTCCGGCCGCGGCCCCTTCGCCGGCTCCGCCATGCTGTCTCTAGACTGTTTGGACGATGTGCGGCGGATGAACAAGCGGCAGGTGAGGTTGGCCGCCTGCAGTCTCCCGAGGCCCCGTGTCCCGGCTCGGGGAGCCCCGGCCGCGTGGCGGCCCCCAGCGGGGTCCGCGCCTCATCGGCGTCTCCGTGGGCCGGTGGCGGGGTCGCTCCGGGGCCTGCCGGTGGCTGCCGGCGCGGGAAGCGGGGTCTCCGCGCGCCCTCCCGACGCGGCGGGGTGGCTTGTTGTTTCGGGCGGGCGAGGCGGGCTCGCCGGCCTGGTGCCGGTGTGGCCGCTGGGGAGGCCGTTGCAGGCCCTCAGCGGCCGTCTCGCTGCTTCTGGCGGCCGCTGCCCTGCTCTGACTGCGCTGAGCTCCGCTGGGCCCGCGGGCGGCGCTGACCCTGTGCCCGCCCCCGCTTCGGCGTCGGAGCGCTTGCCCCGGAGGGTGCGGGGCGGTGTCAGCGGCAAGTTGATCTTCAGTGTTGCATTTCCTGCGCTTTGCCCGTAAACTCTGCTCGCTCCTGAGCTTCCAGGTAGCGAGCCAGGTGGTACTGAGAATCCAGTGGCAACGAGTTAGTCCTCGGAAAAGGCCGTTTCTTTCGGTCTTCTGCATCGATTGTGTCTGTAGGGCCTGTTTTTGCTTGCCTCGCATCTTTTTACAGCATTTTGCTGTTAGGGATTATCTTGATATCCCTAGTAAAGATTTTTCTTTTTCTTTTAAAGGAAAGGCGCAGGCCTGAATGAAGGCGGGCAGGAAGGGCGGGGAGGAAGAATCATTTTATTTTCATTTAGTTGTACATCTTGGTTGTTTTCCTCGGCCCAGAGTATAAACTCAGGTTCTTGGGATGTGACCTACGCTTAGACCAGAGGCTGTTGAGCAAACACTAAGCCACCAGGGCGCCAACTATTAAAGTTTTTTTTTTTCTTTCTGGGCTTGTATTTTGCACTGCTGATATTATCATTTAGAGAAGTAAATGCCAACCTCAGCTTACTCCCCTTCAGACTAACTAGTTCGGTGTCACCATCTTTTAGACACGTTTCCTAATTCCTTCTCTGCAAATTGCACAAAGCATTTATATCCTTATGATAATACTTAAGTTTCTCACTTCTCATAGCGTGTCCTTATCCATGTCAGCTTTTTTAGGTGCCACAGATCTTTTCCTGAAAAAGTACTTATGTGGGGCCTAATGATTAGTTGTTCCATCCTAAGTTAATTAAGAGAACGGAAATATAAATAAGATAGACTGCCTTCAATGAATAAAAATGTATAGCAAATGACTAAGGCAAAAGACAACTCTTTTGGGGTCTTACCTGTATGAATTGCTTTATACACCTGTGCGGAGGTGATGTTGCTCCCATTATACAAAGGAAAGAAATGAGGCTTGGTGAGAAGTCACACAGGACAGGGATTAAAAACAGGGACTCTGAAGCTAAACTGCAGAGGTTTAAAATAATGGCCGTCAGACTTTGGGCAAAGTATCTCACCTCTCATTGCCTTTATTTGTGTGTTGTGGTAAAAACATAAAGAGCATAGTTTGTTTCAATGTGCTCACCGTGTTGTGAGCTATGAGATTGCCGTGACCATTCAGTGCGTGGACTCATGGACTCGTGAGCCTCGAACAGTCCTGGCACAATTGAGTGTTAGCTGTGCTGCTGATGTTGTCGGAGAGATTTATTAATTTGCCCACAATCACAGGTAAACGTCATTGCCCAGCTTGGATCTCAGGTCTGACTCTGAAGACTGCATACTTGGTTGAAGAAAAATGTGAGTTTTCAGCAATGGTAGGGACTTGTGAGAGCTTCCAGTTGGGGAACTAGGAAGCATTTTAAGGAGGAACGGTCATTTGAGCCAGACCTTGAAAGCTCTTCATAACATCATCTTTGGGTTTTTCATCATCAAGATGAAAAGGAAGGAAGAATGTTCTTTTTCCCCTCCCACCCCCAGAACATTCTTAACACTTTTTACAGACGCAGCAATGTACAAGGTATATATACTTCCTGCCCTCCAAGAATTGCCTTTGTCAGACAAACCAGAATATCAGTTCATGCAGTGTGATAGTTTATCAAAAGCGTAGGTGGAACAGAAGCATAAGGTAGAAGGAGGGGCTACCCTTCCCCTCACTTTCCCTAATGTGGGTAATTAATTGGTGGTACAGAGTTCATTGCATCCAAGACAACAGGGCTGGTGGATGTTTATATGGTAAATGACACCCCCAGCTCCCAGAAGTTGTTGGGAGGGCATAGGAGGCATTGGATAGCTCGAAGATGGGTGAGGAAAAGTTATGAAATGAGCCTTTACCTATACATAATATCCAGGGGACAGAATTGACAGCGATTCTAGCTACTAAGAACCAGTCAAATGATGGAAACTGGACGCTGGGTTTTGCTCCTTTAAAGATGTCATTTTGCATAACTTTTCTTTATGTCTAGATACATATTAAGTGTCTTAATTTGAGCTGTTAATTTTAAAATCAAAGTTTTAGTCAAACCTCTATAAAGGTTCATAGAGGACTGCTGTCTTTCAGCCGACCCCCTCGTTTGCTGTTTCACTTTGCAGTTTCCGTTACCCCAGGTCAGCCACCATCGGAAAATATCACAAGCACATACGTGAGAGAGACCGCATTCACACAACTTCTGACAGAGGCCAGAGTCCCCTTGTTTCTGTCTTCCTGTATCTCAGGATCCCTCCACTCTTAATGACCGTTTTAGTGACATCTGCTGAGATCTGTGTGTATAACGGTTTTGCAGGGTGAATGAGTTGGCCTCTAGTGAAGTGTGTGGAAACCTAGATTTTTCTTAGACTTTCTGTGAGTAAGTGCACAGCGCAGAGCACCGAGAGCACGCTGTTTCTCTGATACTGAAAAATACCAGGCTGTGTTTTATTCTGTTTTTTTTTTAGGACAGGTGCAGGCAGAAGTGAAGGCAAATAGGCAGTCATACAGGAAGAGAGGGGAGGGAAAAGCTTTTTTTTGTTTTTAGTTAGTTGTTTATACTGGTTGCTTTTCTACCTGGACCCCGGACTCGAGCCCAGGGCTCTGTGGCCTGTGCACCTTTGGGAACGATGGACCCACCTCCTGCTCCACCAGGTGCACCAGTCCTGATGTTTTATTCTTCAGTATAAGTAAAAACTTTATTGCTGTCAGCATGTCAGCATTTTGTAAAGAATTGCAAGTTTCTGTGTAGAAACACGAATACCCATCTCCATCATATACACAAAAAAATCACAAGTAAAAGTATGTTGTCGACTGCACCTGCCATCCCTGGTCATATTCTTTAGCGTTGGGATTCTTTGTCCTGTATAACTTTGAGAAAAATCAGAAGGCAGCCCCACGGTAGGGTGAAGACATTTACTTGCTGTGGTTCCTAGAGTCTTCCTGTCAGTGAATTTTTTTCCATGCTCTTCTCCCAGGGACTTAGAGACACACTCTCATTCATTCCTATGACCAGACACTCAAGCCTGTGACAAAAAGTGCTCCATCTAAGCAGAAACTGTGATTCTAATTCTTGTCTTTTCTGGCAGCAGGAAAGGAGGTAGGATGCTGTACCCAAACACAGAAGTGTCCACAGGGACAGAAAGCTTTGAAAACATGGTTTTGCTCTCAGGGTTTAGTCTGGGACACAGAACCACTGTGAATATCATGGAATAAGAGATCAAATCTAGGAAAAGAATCTCCTACCCAGTTGTGGGAGAAACTGGCTAAGAGTCTAAAACGCATGAGAATATTTCACATTTTTAATTGACATTTAAAATTTGGGTGATTGTTATTATGGAATATTGCCTCTGGCAACTAATGTCCCCCCTAAAATCAAACAGCCAAACTGAGATGGTGAACATGTTGATGTCGATGGCGTCCGTGTAAGACTGTTACTCCTCCCTCTAGTCTCTTCCCCAAGAGAGCTGACGTGGAGCGAGGGAGTGCAGGACAGATGGATTCTCCTAGACCCTTAATGTCCGTCTCCCTGCCTTGAACCACAAAAACCTTTGGCGTAACGGCAGCTACTTCACTTTCCCTTCCCAGATCGCAGACAAATTTCTTATCCTTTTTTGCCAACTCTAACTCAGAGCCTTGTAGGGAGAGAGATTTGGGGAAACCTAGCTTAGCCAAGCTGCTGTAGTCCACCCTTGTCAACTCGGTTCCCTGCACCTACTGTCTTTCATGTAAGAAATGCAAAATTATGCTTCTGTCAAATATGCAATCCCGTTTATTTCTGATACTGATTGTCACCCTGCTCCAGCCTGAGTTCAGACTTCTTTGGAAGAGGATATGGCTGCCACGGGGACACAGCTCCTGTCAAGCAGTGACATTAGCCGGATTAGTGACTGGTCCAGCTAGTCAGCCAGCCTGTCGAAGCGGCCTGTGGGAGGCCGAGGAACTTGCCAAAGATCCTGGTGGATGGGAAGTCCGATGGTCGCTGGCGTGAGTCCTGGCAGACTGCACCCATGCTGCTGGCTGCTGTCTGAAATGAAAACACAGACCCAGGTGGAGTTCTGTCCTCCCTCCCTCACCTCGCGTGCTCATCACCTTTTGGTAATGAAGCCTGACATTGTTAGGAAAGTAAGATAGTGTCCTAACCCTTATTTTTTATCATCCAGACTTAGGAATGTGCAGCTTTTAGTTCGGATTTACTGTGGGTGTATAAGGCTGCGTGCAGTGGTCTTTCTAGAGACTGCGATGTACTGTGTTACAAGCCAAATTATTTTTATGGCTATTTAGACCGTCCTTGTAGCAAAAAGTTACTTGGATGAGGCCGCAAGGACCAGATCATAGAAGACTCAACAGGAGCTCATACTTTGCCCTGTGATCAGTGAGAAATTTTTCAGCAGATACAAAGCAATACAGTACTTTATTTTTATTTTTTAAAGGAAAAGTACAGGCAGGAGTGAAGGCGGTCAGAGGCAGGCAGGGCAGAGAGAGGAGGAAGAAGCATTTTATTTAGAGGTTTATCTTGGTTGCTCCTCCAGCCCCAGAATATGAACCTGGGTCCCTGGGATGTATGCATACTGGCCAAAGGCGGTGGACCCAGCAACTCCATCAGGACGCTCCCCGTCATTTAGTTTTCACTTTATAGAAATTACGTGGCTAGAGGGATTGAGGTCTGGAGGCAGAGCTGTCAGCTTGCTGTTGTGGTCTGGGGGAGAAGAGATGAAGCCTGACGCCGGCAGTCAGTCGGGCAGAGTCCGGAGCCGGTGGCGCCACGCCCTGCGACGCCCTGAGACACCCTGAGACGGAGCTGGTGGGGAAGAGGCGGAGGAAAGGATGGCTTGAATGCGAGGTGCCCCGTCACACATTAAATGGGGTGTGAACTGAATTGGACCTAACCTGCCTGGTGTAGCAGCGAGCTGTGGGGTGGTGAGTGTCAGGGCTGAAACCAGGAGCGGACAAGCTCGCATGGAGGGGAAGAGAAAGCACAAAGGCTGGATCCCTGCAACACTTGTATTGAGGGACACCCAACAGAAGAGGGCAGGGTCTGAGTAGGTAACAAGCTCAGGGATGAGGGTTAAGAGAAAGCTGGTCCAGAACTAACAGCCGCAGAAAGAAGGTGGTTCACTAAGGCCCTGGATGCGACCATCTCCTTTCTAAGACCGCCTTCGATTGGTAAATGTTCGCGTGTGCACAGATGAAAAAGTGCAGGTAGCCTTTTGCTGCCGTCTCGCAGCGCCCCGTGTTTTCCGGCTTGGACTTCGCTTCCTAGCAAGTGAAACGTAGCATCTGGAACATCTTTACTTCTTATTTTCCTTACTGTGAGTTTGGTTGAGCGTAGCCCAGGTTTCTGAGTAATTTTTATCTCATTTTCCATGAACTAGCAGCTTTCAATCCTTTCCTAATTTCCTTTGGGATTGTTGATCTTTCTTACTAATTAGAGCATTCTTGGAAGGTTAGTCTTTTGTCCTAGGAAGAATAAATATCTCCTCTCAGTCTGTCACTTGTCTTTTGATTTTGCCTTCAGTGTAATTTGCCACGTACAGTGATGGGAATTTTTTTTTTCTTAAAGGAAAGGTGAAGGCTGGGCGAGAGAGGAGGAAGAAGCATTTCTTTCATTTCGTTGTTCATCTCAGTTGTTGCCCCAGCCGTGGGTTGCGAACCCGGGTCCTGGGGGTGTGTGTGCTTCTGGCCATCAGGCCGCACCTCTTTCTTTTCTAAGATTTCCATGAGGTCTTTGGCTTGGTGGCCGGTGATACCTGCCCCAGAGTGAGCTGGAAAGCAGTTTGCTGAAGGCTGAGCATGGCATTGTTACGGGGTTATTTTTGCTTTGTTTTGTTTTGATTTGATGAAGAATTCACCAGGATTGCCATCAGAGCCTGCGGTTTTCTTTGTAATCTTTCTGAAATTAAATTTCAGTAGATACTGGTTGTCCCTCTCTTCTTGAGTGGGTTTTGGTGGCTTGTATCTTTCAAGAGCTGGTGACACGATGTAAAGGCATAATACCTGTTTTCCTTTCAATATCTGTGTCATCTCTAGTGACAGCACCTCTTACATTCCTTCCTGATGTTGGTAAGTCATGTCTTCTCTCTTCCTGATTAACCTGGTCCATTGATCTTCTCAAAGAGCCAATTTTTTATTTGATTGATTTTCTTTTTTTAAGGAAAGGTGCAGGCAGGAAGAGGGAGGAGGAAGAAGCACTTTTTAATTTATTTTATTTATTCACACTGGCTGTTCCCCTCCAAACCTGGGATTTGTACGCAGCATCTGTGGCCTGTGTGCCTTCAGAGGCAGTTAACCTAACTGCTACTCCAGAAAGCATACCTGATTTTCTTCCTCTTTTTTTCAGCATTTCCTTTCTATGAGTTTCTTTTGCTTTTCCTTTTAACATGGAAGTTTAATTTGGGAAGTCCGCAAATATTTGGAAATTAAACAGTATGTTTCTGAATAACCCATGGGTCAAAGAATTGCAAGGGAAATTACAAAATTTTTTGAACTGAGTATAAACTAAAGTACAACATCATATAATTTGAGAGCTTTCTCTTTCTCTCTTTTTTTTTTTTTTAAGAGGAACGAAACAGGTAGGAATGAAGGTAAGAAGGAAGAGGAGGAAGAAGCATTTTCTCTAGTTGTTCATTCTGGCCTTCCCGTTACCCCCTCACCCGTCTCGGCTGCCTGAGCCTCAGGGCGTGCACCCTTTCTGTGCATCTCTGCTTATTCAGGTGGTAGAACCCTCCAGTCTGTCGAGTAGTGTGCAAAAGACTGGTCTTCTTGTGACTGACAAGCTGTTTGACTTTGGCGAAGTCATTTCCTGTCAGACTTCCCTCCGCTGTGCAATGAAGGGTGGTATTAAATGCCATTGACTAGCCCATGATGGTCAAGAGATGCCCGGGGCACAGTGCTGGAGGGGTCGAAGCGCAGGCGCATTGCCATTGGCTGGTATGTGTCACGGGTGTGACCAAATGCAAGCGAATTGGTTATGAAGCCCTCCGGAATAATCTGTGTGAAGGATTCTGAAAATAACTTACCGCACAGATGTAACGTGTGTTTGCAAACAGAGCAGTGAGCTTCGGGTGAGAGGAGGGCTTTCTGGCCTTCTGATGGTGTGATTACTACAGTATGTCAAAGAATGTCTCAGAACTTCAGCGACCCCCGACGGACTTTCTGGAAGCTTTTTATTAACTCCTCTGGGTGGTTTTTCCTGGAAGGGGGTGGGGGGTACTGTGGATCTGATCTCTTCTCTTTTGTTCTTACAGCTCTATTATCAAGTCCTAAATTTTGGAATGATTGTCTCCTCGGCACTAATGATCTGGAAGGGGTTAATGGTCATTACCGGAAGTGAAAGTCCCATTGTAGTGGTGCTCAGGTAACAATGAATTTTTCTTTTCAAGGCATGGAACTGCATGGCGCTCCTCGCGCAGCCGAGATACTGAATAAGCGGTGTATCGCTTTTCTTACAAGCTCCCTTTCCTGGATGGGGGCCTGGAAGAAAATGGGGCCCTGCTCCTCCGTTGGGCACCTCCCATTCCAGCCCCAAAGGGTTCCTGACCCCTCCGGGAAAGTCCGTCATTGAGCTCTGCTTCGGACACATCTCTTGAAGTGTCTCAGTCTGCTTTGTAGTCCTGGATTCTTGTCTCGTCCTCTTCACTTGATGGGATAGCGCGAGGCCTGGCTGTTTCCTTGTTAGTGGATTGGCACCACCCCCTGCAGCTTTCTGTGTCCGCACAGAAGCGTCTCTGCTTATTCCCCCAGCCGACCTGCGGATACCGCTTCTGCACTAGACTTCAGGAATTTTTCGGTAATGAATGCCGTCTCCTAAAGTGGCACGTACTGAATTTTTTCGCTCTGTGCTCCCTTCTCTATGCATGACTTACACTCACAGTGATTAAAGACCTAATGTAGCTCGTTTCTGGAAAGTTGTTTGTTTGTTTTTTCAATTGAATCTTTGCAGTTCTGCCTTATTTGCTGCTTAATCATCGGGCTAGAGTCCTTCCAGAGGAGAATGACATATAAATATACATTATATCATTAACATTATCTAGAGTCTAGATGATAATGTATTTTTTTATATATATTTTTACTAAAGTGATACTGTTTTACAACACTTGTAAGTTTTAGGAGTGAAGGTTCACTCCGTCAAATATGTGGCATCTCACTGCACCCACTGCCAAACTTATTTACTTGTTTATTTTTTAAGGAAAGCTCCGGCAGGAATAAGGTGAGTAGGCGAGCAGTCAGGAAGGGAGGGAAGAAGCATTTTCATTTTAGTTGTTCATCTTGGTCGTAGTTCCTCCCCACTCCACCCCACCCTCAGGGACACAAACCCAGGTTCTTAGGATGCTTGTGGACTGCCCTCAGCTGGAGACAGCGTGTCTAACTGCTACACCCCGAGGCAACTGCACTTTTCCTCTCTGTCCAGGGATCCCACTCTTCTTTGCTCCCACCCTTCATCCCCTTCTAGTGACCTTAGTTCTGTCATCAGAGTCCAAGGGTGGGTTTGTTTTGTCTTATCTGTTCCTGATTTGTTTCTTTTTATGCTGCAGAGGAATGAGGTCATCTGATACTGTCTTTCTCCTTCTGCCTTACTTCACTTAGCCTAATTAATTCCCTGTATTCCCGGCCCTGTTGTCACAGATGTCAGATGTCTTTTTCAGTGCCGAGTACTACTCTGTCAGGCTTATAGATGATCGCGCCCTTAACCACCCATCTGTCAAAGGGCAGTGACACTTTGCTCTTCGAGCTTGACTGCTTCATTGCCACTGGGAAGGGCTTCCAGCTCCAAAAAGTGGGGACGCTGGGTCGCCCGGGTCTTCCTCCACCTCATGGTGCCTTGCTCATATTTTCAGTCACCCCATCGTGCTCTGTTGCTGGTCCAGTGCACTGCGATTCCAGAGCTGCAGCAGCACACGTGGGCTTCGTCTGGGAGAGTGTTGACGTCTCCTCTGGCCATGCAGGAACCAGGGTCTTCGGCGCTTCCGTTGTCGCATGCAGCCTTGCTGGTCATTCGGTTTCCTCACCTAGACCGAGCTGGAGTCAGAGGGCCTCTCCAGTTCCAAAACGACGTGGCCCTCGGTTCCCACATGACCTTGAATTCAGTGGAGAGCTTCCGTTTGTGAGGTGTTCCAGACTCGAGACAAGCCGTCCGGCTGACTGGCACTGTGGCCACCAGACGGGGAGCGAGCTTGGGGACGCGTATTTCACACTGACTTCCCTCGGCGCGGGTGTTGAAGGACACTCGGGGGATGTGGAGCAGTGGGGATTGCGACAGGGACCTGCTCGCGCGCGGGTGAGCCCGAGAGCAGTCCCTCCCGCTCAGCTGCTAGGCGTGTCATGCCAGAGGCGTTCGGAGTGTTTGGTGAAACACCTGGGAGGCTTGTGTGCTGAGCCCCCCAGTTGCCAGCGTGCTCTGCAGAAATAAACGCAAGGAACACAGTCCCAAATCCGCACAGGACTGGAGCGGGCAGTCAGGAGAGGGGGCACTGATGTGACCAGGCGGGCTGCTCGGTTTTGCTTGGCCTGCGTTTCAAGCAACCTGTAGGACGCGCTTTACCTGGACGCAGGTGAGCCTCGGGCTCCCGGTCGAAGATCTGCTTTTAGGACTTCGGCGCAGCCTTTGGGGACGACACTTGATTCATTAACTGGGGGTTCAGGGCATGCTCAGAACTGATTCTACAACCCTTGAAGAGCTGAAGCCGGTTTAAAGTACTTAAAGGGGCACTGCCTGGTGGAGCAACCGTTGGGTGAGTCGCCTCTGAAGGATGCAGGCCACGTACCTCCTCTGGGTTCAAGCCCCCGATCCAGCGGGGAGCACCCAGTGAACAAATAAATGGAAACGAAGTGCTGCTTCCTCCTCTGTCTTCCTGCCTGCCTGCACCTTTCCTTTAAAAAAAAAAAGAAAGAAAAAAGAATGATTTATATGTAGTTTATTTTAATATTTATCATTATTGATACATTAAAGTATAATTTAATCAGTAACACGTTTACTAATAATTTATTTCTCCCAGTTTCTTTTTATGACACACTTATCTATTTTTGATTGCTATTTATATCTAAATTCCTATTTTTTTGACCCTCCCTCCAACCTTCCCTGGGTCTCAAACTCAGGTCCACAAGCTTTCACAGTCTGTGCCTTAGCTGCTTAAGCCATAGAGGGAGGCTTTGTATCTAAATTCTTTTTCTTGCTTTCTTTTTTTTTTTTTTTCAGGAAAGATGCAGAAAAGAATGACGGCGAGGCAGGCAGGAGAAGAGAGACGAAAGAAGCACTTTTTAAAAATTGAGTTGTTCACATTGGTGGTCCCCCCAAGCCCAGGTCTTGAACCTGGGACCTTGGGGATATACGCGGGACTTCTCCTAGGGTGGACTAGACCGCTAGGCCTCCAGGGCGCGCCCTGTATCTAATTCTGAAATCTTTCCTTTTCATTCAACTTCCTTTCCTGAAGTTTGGACTCGTGTTTTCACCCTACACTGAATAGCTCCATCTAGATGTTGACCAGGGACTCGAAACACCACATAACAAAACCTTCTCTTCCGGGCACGCCCTTGCGTCCCAGGTAGCTGAGATGCTGCGTGCGGACCCCTTAAAGCCCGAGAACATAGGTCTGAGACCCGGACCATGGAGAAAGACAAAAAAACAAGTAAATAACTAAGGATGCTTCTTCTCCCTGCCTTCCTTCCTCTCTAGTGATAACTTAAAAAAAGGAAAAGCCGTTCTTCCTTTTACTTCCGAGACTGTCGTTGCTAGTCCTCTGGAAGAGTGTGGCTATGTCAGCCAGAGGCGGCCCCTCACTGTCTTTCTTGACCCCCTTGTTGTCATGTGCAGTGGGCCATCAGGTTTCTTATTTTCTCTCTTTTCCCCTTGTATTTGTCTCCCTGCGGCTGTGTTCCCAGCCCTCCTTTCGTGCCTGCCTGTTAGCGTGACCTTTAGAAATGTTTGTAATCGGGGGAAGTTAACATGCTTCCCTCAGATGAAATGTTCAAAACAAAACAAAATATCTGGAACTAAGTCACCTGTATTCTGAGATATAGTCTCTATTAACATTTCAGTCTCTCTTTCTCATGTATCGTTGCTTGTTTGAGCTAGTTCTGTAAGGGCATCCTTTCCTCTGTTTTCCCCTTATGCCCCTGTTTCCATGTTGTTAATAGACTGGATGGCGGTCAGCTATTTAATTCTAGTAGCTGAGCAACTGCTCTCCAACTCTGCTTCCTCATCTTTTTCCATTTACGCATGAACTCACTGTTGAGTGTCTTCTCTGTTATATAGCGTCTAAAGTGACATTTTCTAATCACACGTGTGACTGTGACACGTTCCTGCTGAAAATTCCAACGTGAATCGGAGGCAAGTCAGCTAGCGGCGAGGAGCGAACCTGTGGGCTGCGAGTCGCAGATCCCTGGCTGTTGTCACTTCTCACTCCAGGCCTGTGGGCCTCAGTCTCCTCTGGGGAGCTGGAGTGACGATACCTGTATCACAGAGCTGTTCTGAAAACAGTTTAGAAAATGCAGGCGTGCCCAGTGACCCAGCAGAGCCCGCCACCTCCGCCATGTGGCCCGTGTGCGTCCAGTGCCCCAAGGCCACGGTCCTGGGCCCACGGGGAGGAAGAAAGGCTTCCTGCAGCGCCCCTCCCCGCGCCCCGCCTTAGAAAAGCACTCAGCCCGCCATCTGCACACAGTCGGTGCTCAGTGAAGATGTCTGCCCAACAGAAAGAGCCTTTACCTGTTTTAGTTGTATGATGTTTTAGGTGTATAATGTTTAGGGTTTTATTTGAACAAAGGCTATTCATTGATTTTCAAAAATCAAAGTAAAATCTTAGAACTGTGCGTCTAGGTGCACCTTGGAGTAGTGGTTATGCCCACCACCTCTTCCCAAGAGCACAGTCCACATGCTTCCCAGGAACCTGGGGGTGGGGGGAGCCAAGATGAACAGCTAAATAAAAGAAATAAGTGCTTCTTCCTTCCCTCCTCCTGCCTGCTCGCCTTCCATCCTGCTGCACCTGTCCTTAAAAATCAGCAACAACCACGTCCAGAATACTTTCTATAATTCACCAAATCCACGTCTTGTTTTCCGTTTAAACACCTTCTGAAAAAAGGAACTCACGTCTTCATGAGGAACCCGAATAAAGTTTTAAGAATAGACATGTATGGGTGCCCCTGTGGTGCAGCGCTGAAGTATGTAAATCACGTAAAGCCCGAGGACCTGGGTTCAGGACACAGGGCTGAGCGGAAGGAAAAAAATTAAATAAAAATGAACTTGGATGAAAACCCACCTTCCTCGTGGTTCCCAGATTTTGCTGTACTTTGGAATCACCTAGGACCTTTATGGAATAGTGATGCCTGCCTCTTATCCCCAGACATTCTGATTTAAATGATTTGCGGTATGGCCTGGACCCCAGGATTGTTTGTTTTTGTTTTTGTTTTTTTAATGAAAGCAAGCAAGAAGGGAAAGAGGAGGAAGCACCATTTTGTAAATATTTCTTTATTTGTTTCATTTCATTTTTCACCCTGTCCCAGGTCTTGAACCTGGGTCCTAGGGCCTTGGGATTTCTACAAGTTCCCCGGGTGATTCCAGTGGGCAGCAGAGTTGGGTAACCACTGCCAGGCTCCCTGAGTCGGGGAGCCAGAGTCTTCACACAGAAATGCTGGGACCTTGTCATTGTTCCTACATTGGATTTTATTGCCTGTGTATTTTCTTCTTGCAAAATCTATTGTTTCTGAGAACTTGAGTTTTCTGAAAATAATGCCGACCGGCCCTTTCTTCCTAGAGAGAAAAGGCTCATTAATTAGTACAAATACCTTTCGGACCTTTGTGGAACTTGGTCCAGGGTAAAACAGGTGCGAGGTGAGAGACACGCTGCCTTTGTCCTCACAGTGACTGCGGAATTGAATTCCTTGTGTCTGAAATTCTTAGGCAAAAATTTCTGCTCTCGTCCTTGATTTTCTTTCCTGTTTTTCTTTTAAAATAAATCAGTTGGCAGCATGAGCATTATCTCTGTCACTGGCTGTTCTTGGACTGGGTGCACTCTTTTCCCTTCATCAAGGCTGAAAGCAGAAGGTCATCTTGGTCTGTGTCTGTGTAAATGGCAGAAGAAAATGGTCCCTTCTCATTTGAATATTTGAATATGTTTAGTGTTTTTAGATGAAGCGAGACTAAGGGCAGTGATTTTTAAAGTTCATTCTTCTATATTCTGTTTGTCACTTGAAATTTTAAAAGGTTAAGGAATTAGCAACAGTGCCCTTTGCAAGACGGAAGCTCCCTTGAATAGTAATGCTTGAAATGACACTAGTGGGGCTAATGATTAAAGAGACCTCTGGTGTAGCTTACTGGTCTGAGGAAACCTGATTTTGAGAGCAGTATGCATCTAGGTTGATATATTTAAGATAATATGTGAACTCCAGAAGTGATAACTGAGATTGTGTTATTGACTGTCGCTCAATTTGAAAGTGAACTTGACCTCAGACTCCCTCGGCTGTGTCTCCTTTCCCTTCCAGTGGCAGCATGGAGCCTGCGTTTCACAGAGGAGATCTTCTCTTCCTGACGAATCGAGTTGAAGACCCCATACGAGTGGGAGAGATCGTAGTGTTCAGGATAGAAGGGAGAGAGATTCCTATAGTTCACCGAGTCTTGAAGATTCATGAAAAGTACGTGAGACTCTGTCTTCTCTGTTGTAATATTTGCCGCCTTCAGTTTTGATGCCCTAAGGATCCAGAAGCGCCCTGGTCGTTCTTGATGTTTTTTATGAATATCTGCAGGTTGGTGCGCATTTGGAAAACTAAATCATCATTTATTCATTATTTCCCTGAAGGTTCTGCTTGGTTCCTTTTTACTTCCCACCCTGATCAGTAACCTTATACATAACCTCCAGAACGTAATGTCAAGATTTATCCAGTAGAGCCTTCTGCGATGGGGGGAGGTAGCCCCTGATCTTTCAAACACTCTTAACAGACATTTCAAATAAGAATGCGTTTATCAGCGTTTCCAAATTCCAAAGATAGTTTCTGAGTCCATCTTACTCTTTTAAAGACTGTTTTGTTTTCGATTTGGAAACCTTTCAGTTCACCTGGGGTCAGGTGAGGCGTCACAGTGAGCAAAGTACTGCACCTTCTCTGTAGATTACAAACCCTGCTCATTCTCACCCTTTTCTAATCTGTAGTTTTCTAGGTGAGGACCACGTCCAGAAGGGAGGGAAGGCAGCCTGGAGGATACAGCAAGACGGGACAGTGCGGGGTGAGGTTCTTGATGGAGGACGCCCCTCACAAACCTCACCCCAGAAGTAGTTTGCTCCCTTGCAGACAAGGGACATGTCTGCCTTTGCTTTTTGAAAATTCCTGTGAACATTATAGTTTATCTGATTGCTTTCTTTTCCACAAACTTCAGGATTTATTTGACAGATTATAATTTTTAAATGACATTCTCATCTTGACTAAAAAGGAGTAGCTTTATTTTTTTAGCTTTTTTTTAAAAAAAAAACCCAGCCTCGGGTCTCAAACCTGGTTTATTCAGCACAGGTTGTCTTTTCCAGGTTCTCAGAGTGAATTTGTACTGTCAGCACTGGCTGTCGTGAACAAAACAGAGCTAACTTTCCTCTGAATTCATCAGAGAAAATCAAGTTAAACCCAGGCCCTGCTTTGGTGGAGCAGGTGTTGTCTTTTTTTATGTGTGATCCTCTGATCTTGAGTGAGTTTTGTAGAATTTTATTTTGTTTAGTTTACGTTGGCTGTTCCCCCTGGACCTGCGGTGCAAGCTCTGGTCATCGGGATGTATGTGGCCTGCGCTCCTACAGAGATGGTGACCTAACTGCCACTCCACCAGGGTGCGACTGTAGACCTGTTTTTTTAAAGGAAAGGTGCAGGCAGGAATGAAGGCAAGTAGGCAGGCAGGAAGAGAGAGGAGGAAGAAGCCCTTTATTTGTATTTAGTTGTTCACATTGGTTGTCCCCGCCCCCGCCTGCCCTGGGTCTTGAACTGGGAACCTTGGGATGTATGTGGGACAGCTCCCAAGTATACTAGACCGCTAGGCCACCAGGGTGCACCCCAGACTTTTATTTTAAAACATTTCATCTTGTTTCAGGCAGGCTCATGGACAGATACATTGATACAGATTCCTGAAATTAAAAATAATTTTTAAACAGAATTCTCAACATTTTAAGATGCATAATACTTGAAATCTGGAGTTTTTTGTGATTTTTATTGTGGCATAATTGACATTAGTGTTAGGTATGTGGTATAACAATTCGATATTTGTATCTGTGTGAAATGATCACAGTAAATCTAGTTAGCATCCATGCTGATTTATTTTATATTTTAAACTATTGAAATGCCTTCAATATGCAGACCTGTTTAGATAATATGTTCTATTAATATTCAGAAGTTTCTAATTTTCTTTTTTCTTCTGCAGACATTAAAAGACCAGTGTGTAATTATCATTTGGTTTAATAGTATTAGCATTGCTGTTAATGTGGGACCAGATGACAACCAGATGGATTGCATTTTTGTAGTGGATGTGTAATTCCTCGATGCTTTCAGGCCATTTTGCAGTTACTGATTTCTTTGCTCTGAACCAAGTTTAAGAACTAGACTCCTGTGCTGTGAGACTGGAGGGAGGGGTGCCCCTGGTGGGCGCTGTGGGCTGCATCCCAGGACCCGGTTGGTGTCCCAGGGCTGAAGGGAACAACCAGGATGAACAACTAAATAAGATAAAGTGCGTCTTCCTCTTTCTTTCTGCCTGCCTGCTTCAGCTCTCCTTCATTCCTGCCTGTTTCCTTTAAAAAAAAGGAAGAAAAAAGAAGAATAAAGCAGCAAACCATCACATTTGAAAAAAGAATAGAGGGAGAAACTGTTCAATGGATGTCTTTTGTCTGATTCTCCTTGCAGTCTCCCTCTGCCTCATATGTAAGATGTAAATTTGTCAACGTCGAAGGCTTTTATTTTCATGTGTTCAATCTCTGTCTTCTGAGCATTCTTATTACATGTTTTCCCTTGTATAGAAAACTAGACAATTACAGAAACCAAAATCACGTGTAATCCTACCGACCCAGAGATCATTTTAAGTGTCTTTTGGTTTCATAAACATACACATCACACGCACACACGCTGGGATGGACTCCGTCCTGTTGGTAGTGTGAGACTCATCAGCAGGCGGGCGACATGCCTGCTGCTGGCGCACGTGCCGAGAAGCCCTGGCAGGTGAACTTGCCGAGTGTTGCCAGCTGACAGCCGTGCGCCCACGGCTTCCCTGTGGCCCTTCTCCAGACGAGGCCGCCGTGTCCTATCCATCCCGCCGAGGCGTGGCCCCCCGCACGCCAGCGCGTGTGCAGGGCTCCGACGAGACGCTCTGGTCGGGAACGGTCCGAGCTCCAGTTCGGGGACAAGTCAGTATTTTATTTTCTGTTTTTCTCTGGATCCCGGGTCCCGCGGAAAGTTGATGGCTTTGCTTTACAAACACGCAGCCCTGCCTCTTGCACTTACTATAGTTACTATGTTCTCCGTGAAATTAGAAAGAGTTTTTATTCCTCGTTCCTCCGCGAACACGGTGATGTGCCTGCGGGCAGGAGTTTGTACCGGGGCAGAGGGAGCGTCTCTGAGTCCTGCTCCCCTTACCTGTTCTGCTTCCTGTTCTCCTCCAAGAGCCAGGAGATCGGGAAGCTGCTCTTGAAAAGGCCAGATTGTTTTGACGTGTTATCAGTTAACTTCGTTTTGTTGATTGGCTCCTCATGTTAGCCTGGTAGCCTGCTGGGCTTTTTTAAGGGAAGGTGCAGGCAGGAGTGAAGGCAAGCAGGAAAGCAGACGGGAAGATGGGGCGAAGAAGCGCTTTATTTTGACTTGCTGTACATCTTGGTAGTTCTCCTGTGTCCAGTCCTCGTGATGTGTGTGGACTGCACCAGGCCGGAAGCAGCGGACCAAACCACTACTCCACCAGGGCATGCCCAGGCTGCCATTCTGAGTACTGAGGTTTTTCTCTACATGCACACTTCGACCTACTCTGACACGCGCTTAGTGAGTCCAGCCTATAGGAGGCACGTCAGTTCGCTGATTTACCAGAACGCTGGCTTGAGATCGGTATTTAGAAAGAGAAATTTTGCCATTGGGGTGACTTAGTCCTGAGTTTTCCTTATTCTGGGCAGGTAGATGCCTTACTTTGCATTCAGCTTTTTTTTTTTTTTTTGTAATCCATGAAGTGGTTACTTCGTTCCTCCTAATGTGATAGTGTTCTGTTGGTTGAATTCAATCCTAAGGGTTTTGAGCTCCTCGGAGGTAGATAATATTAAATAGTTGGTCTCTGCTAGCAAGGGAAAGTCCTATAAAATGTCTTTGGCCCCCACCTCCTGCTGGCGCAGTCCATGTCCATCCGAGGACCAGGGTTCGCATCCTGGGGCCGGGGAAACAACCAAGATGAGCAGCTAAGTAAGATAGATAAGGTGCTTCTCCCGCGTCCCTCTTCCTGCCCACCTCTTTCCTTTGAGAAGAAAAATGTGTCTTCAGACAGTGAGGATTTGGAGCGATGAGCCGTGAAGAGCTGGATGAGTCTTAATAGCAGGTGCGCTGAGAGCTGGTTCCCCAGAGATTGGTCTCGAAGTGAGTAGCTGAAGGAGGCCTCTGCCTCCCCTGATCCAGTTACCTCCCTGGGGGTTTGTGGTTGTTTGTTGTGTTGGCAAACCCAGACTTGGGGGGCAGCCCAGATCCCTGGGAGCACCCCGCTTCCCAGGAGTTTCCCATTTCCCCTCAGACTCGACTTGCCTTTCCCCCTCTGGGGCAGTGGGGGTCCTCCTGAGTCTCAGCCCCCTCTTCACATCTGTTCTGTCTCCCTCCAGGATCTTCAGACTCTTTCACTTACTGAGCTGTCGGCCACAGATTCTTCTCTGTATATATTTGCATTTTTTTCTAACTGGAATCTCATTTTTAATGTGACGAGTTTGCACGAAGCTGTTCTTGGCGATTACTGCCCCGTTTAGCTCTAGCTGCAGCCTGCGTGTCTGGTGACTCAGCTTCCGGCTGAGATGTAAGCGGCTGTCAGTCAGCCGGCCGACGTCCGGAGCGAACTCTTCTCTCCAGCGTAGCGGGCACTCTGTCACGACTCCACGTTTACAGCATCTACCAGCTGCAAACTACTTTGCTTTCAGTTGAAGTTGGAAATTACTGTTAGTGGTTCTCCCATTAAAATCTTGTGTTCATTTTATATCCATGTGAGTGACATACTCTACCTTTTAAAAAATGCTGTTTTAACACTAGATGATAAAAAGAAAGTGAATTATGTGCATATCATGAAAAGGTTTATATAAACTTTATCAAAAAGTTGTTAGAAGTTTTGTGCTTTAGTAAAATCACTCATTTTCTGATTAAATAAGATGCTGTTCTTAGCAGGGTATGTTTGTTGCAGGGGGGAAATTAGAAGCTAAAAGTCCACAAAAAACCATAGGGAGCTGCTGTTTATCCTTTGGCCTTTTCGTTTTTTTCATTCTTTGGATCTGTTATTTTAGATCTCGTTGAATATTTTATTTTCTTTATGTCATTTTATTTTTTATATTTGGAGAATGTATAATATGCACAGAAGTACACACAGCAGTCTCGCAAAGCCCCATTCCTGTCCGCAGTCCCAGTGATTACTCGCCTGTGACAGTCCGACCTCCTACCCCATGCCCCGCCTTCCCTTCTCCGGCCTGTGGCAGCCTAGATCCGGTCCTAGAATCATGAATATTTCAACAAATACCTATGAAGCACCATCAGTGGGTTCGAAGAATATTTTAACAAGGGCACGCCTTGGTGGCCTAGCAATCTGGTGCGCCCTGGGAGTAGTCCCATATACATCCCAGGGTCCCAGGTTCGAAACCCAGGGCCGGGGAACAGCCACTGTGA
Source organism: Solenodon paradoxus (assembly GCA_004363575.1). Lineage (NCBI taxonomy): Eukaryota > Metazoa > Chordata > Mammalia > Eulipotyphla > Solenodontidae > Solenodon > Solenodon paradoxus. The sequence continues at coordinate 235,873 of RJWH01001995.1, read as the reverse complement.
ACAACTGAATACCAAATAAAGTGCTTCTTCCTCCTGTCTCTTCCTGCCTGCCAGCTCACCTTCATTCCTGCCTGTGCCTTTGCTTTAGAATATATACATATGTATAACTACGTTGTGCATGGTTACACCTTAAAAAGTGAACAATAATTTCCTAGTATCATTAAATTTCCTACCTTCGTTCAAATTTCCAGTGTTGTATCTAACTTGTTTAACAATGTGTTTGAATCCAGGTTAAGGTTCTCAGCTGCAGTTGGTTGATCTGGCTTTATCAACTCGTATTTGACATATACAGCCCTCCTCCAGCTTCCTCTGTCCTTTGCAACCTACTGGTTGTCCGAACTGGGTCATTCTGTGGACTGCGTTCATTAGATTCTGTGGGGTGGTTTCATGCTGTGTTTCCAGAAGACCGGTAGCCAGTGTATATTTCATTTAGCATACCGAGACCAGTGCGCATGCTGTTTTGTAATTTTTCCTTCATTTAATAACATCTATAGTTTCATTTCCACCCCGAATCCTGGGCAGTCAGCTTCTCGTCCGTCTTCCTCCGTTATCAACACAGCCCACAGGACAACATTTTAACTGAATAAAGAATTCTTTTTATATTGGAATGATGGTAAAATACCAGTTTCACAGGAATTTTTCATTAAGTAATTTTGTGCTTTCAAATGGCAGGAGGCCTTGGATGACTTGGGTTTCCCTTTTTTAAGGCAAAATGGACACATCAAGTTTTTGACCAAAGGAGATAATAATGCGGTGGACGACCGGGGCCTCTATAAACAAGGACAGTACTGGCTGGAGAAGAAAGACGTGGTGGGGAGAGCCAGGGGGTGAGTATCAAGGGGCCCTTTGCTGAGCGCCTCCCGTCACTGTCGCAGCGCTGTTGTCCAGTCACTCACAGCTGAAAGTAGCAGCTTTGTCCTGTTCACGAAATCACCTCTGCCCTTTGGAAATGGGTATGTCTTAAAATGGTCTGAACCTCATGTTCCAGAGGGAGGAGGTAGGGTGCAGCAGATGAGAAGGTTACCGATGAGATGATGGAGTGGGTGACAATTAAAAATTCATGTTCGTTTAATAACTCCGGAAATGTTATTCGCTCCAGTTCTGCTCTGTGTGAGTGAGGCTTTGGGACCAGAGTACTAAGCCTGCTTCCTGAAACCTGTATTTCTACGAATTTACTGAGCCCACAATTTAAAGTGTTTGCATACATTGATTTAATCGTGTTAATTCCATACTGGTGCACGCCTAAGCTTGAAATTATTGGGGTCAAATGAAATTAAAATGTTCCATTAAGCCTGTCTGTATCAGGTTTGGTCAGGAGAACAGATCAGTGGAGGACAGGAATTGTAAGCTCCTGGTATGAGGACGTACAGCCTTTAAGTTATTAGCCGTATTAACAAGAAGTCACATTTACAAGACTCATTCTGCCAGGAGCGCACTCTCAGTCCTTACGAATATTACCTCACTTTAACCTTAGCACAACACTAATAGCGCCATTCTGCAGGTGAGCAGACAGGCTCGGGTGGCTTGGTCAGGTCACACTCATGATAAGAAGTGACTGGATGACTCAGGTCACCTTCCCTGTCCCCTAATGGGGCGCTGCGGTGTGTCCGTGGGGGCCGCGCAGTCACAGCCCGAGAGACAGGATCGGAGCACACGTTTGCTCCTGCGGGGCGGTTTGCTGTGCGGCCCTGGTCCAGGGACTTCATTTCCTCAGGGCACCCAACGTGTCGTGTTGTCCACGCAGATTGCCAGCGCTCTGAGCAGTATCGGCCCGTCGCCCGAGAGGCCAACATGCTGCCGACACGGTGGCTCAGACTCAGCTCCCTCTTCTAGCCTTTTGGGTTTCCCTTCATTGTAAATGGAGAGTTTCATGTAAAAGAATGAGGAAGAAACTAGTCATCAAAACGACTCATTTCTCTTCCACTCATACACGGTTTCTGCTAGTTTGTTGGCATGTGTTCTTTCAGCCTTCATGTCTGAAAGAGCAGCTGTTAGCTTCCGTGTGCAGAGACACACCTTGTGTCTGGGAGAGAATGGTCCCAAGTTTGTTGGAACCTTTTCCCCATTGCCCAGAATTGCTGGGGTCTTCGCAAAGCAGTAGGTTTCTCCAGATCACCCTTTTCAGAGCCCCGTGCTGGCCTGCAGGGAACGAGCACACGTTCTGGCCCATCTCCTGTTGTTGTGTGCGACTGTCCCCATCTGTAGGTGGCTGGAAGTAACATTTTAGGTGAATAACTACATGAGCATTGTTACACATATCTCAGTGCCTGTGCCCAGTCGTTTCGCCACAGAAAATTCTTTGAGAGCAGAGGCGCCGGGTGGAACACGCGTGTTTTCAGGCCCCTGACAGGCCGCCGGGTTGTTGTTTCTGTGGCGCCCTCGGCCTCCTGGCGCTTTTGCCTCTCGCCGCGCCCCTCAGGTTACAGCCCCTCATCCTAGCAGCTGGGAGCCAGTCACTTGCCTTTGAAGAGGTTTTGAAAAGAGATCCCGAGCTACATACAGTCGTTAGTTCTAAAATCCCAGCACTGGAAATGTAGACCTTCCAGTGGCTTTTCATAAAGCCATGTAACGGCCTGGCACTCTGCAGAGAGGACCCACAGCTGAGGGTGCGCAGTGGACTCGACGGCGCCCCGCTTACCTTGCCCCGAAACATCAGCACCTCTGGAGAGTGTGAAGCGCCCCACTGAAGTTTCCAGGCCGAACGGTGCCCAGGCGTGGAGAGCTGCGCTTCTCTGCAGAGCAGCCTGTGACTGGGGTCAGGTGCTGTCGCGCGTTAACGCTCTTTTCCCAGCAGCTGCTCTCTGCAGGTTTGCACGGGGCCTTGCGCCCCAGATACAGACGAGTCCACGTTTGCGTTGAGCTGTGCTTCACGTGCTGCGAGGTGAAACCATCACTTCGCCGTGTCCAGTGTTTTGAGTGTGTTTATAAGACTGCAGCCATCGCCGCTTTCTGATCCCGGGTCCCACCCACAAAGCTTTGCTCACACTCCCGTGCTGTTCCCTGCAGCGCTGGCAGCCTCGTCGCTGTCTCTGGGCTTGGCCGGCACTCTGGTCTTGGGCCTGACTCCTCTCACCTACCTTCACGGGTTAGAGCATGTAATTAAAAATTTCAGGTGCGCCCTGGCGGTGTAGTGGATAAGGCCACCAGACTCAGGTTCGAGTCCTGGGCCGGGGGAACAACCAGGATGAACAACCACATAAAACAAGTGCTTCTTCCTCCTCTCTCTCTGCCTGCTCGCCTTCATTCCTTTCCGCACCTTTCATTTGCAGAAAGTGTCTGGACTGGATTTCAGGGTGAGGCACTGCAGCCATTTGTAGGTGATTGGAAACGAGAGGCTGGAGAGACCCTGAGTGCTGTTTAGGACACAAATAGGATGTGCCCTTCGTGATCTGGCTGGGTTCGCCTCGTGTCCTCACTGCAGTGGCCAATGCCAGGAAGTCATGACGAAACCAGCACGGGCTTAGCTTCAGCAGCCAGGCCTAAGCCCTCAGATGGTGCTGGAGCCACGTCCCAGCCTCGGACCTGCACGTGTTTCCTCGCCTAGAAAAAGGTGATGGTCTCACTGTCACCTGGGCGTGATGGCGCTAACAAAACGCTGTGTGCGCAAAGGGACTTTGAAGGAAATCAAATTCCATGGGCGCTACTGCCAGCATCCGGTAAATTGCAGCGACTTTCTCAAGAAGCTCCCTGCTGACCCGCCGTTTGTTCGTTTGTCCAGGTTCGTTCCTTACATCGGGATTGTGACGATCCTCATGAATGACTACCCTAAATTCAAGGTAGGCCTTGTGCTGATTGTTCTGTTAGAACTGTGAGCCTGGCTACTTCGGGGAACCCGTACACGCGTCACGGTTAGAAGACGCAAGGCGCGGCAGGTGGTCTCGTGCCTTACGGTCACAAAGGCCAGTTTGTCCGTTAGCCGTGACGCGCCCTTTGAAAGCCTGTCGTCGGTGCCCTGTGCTTCCTTCCAGTACGCAGTGCTCTTCCTGCTGGGCCTGTTCGTGCTGGTGCACCGGGAGTGACATGCCCGCCTCGCCGCTCCGGAGACGCCCGCCCCTGGACGGGCGCCGCTGCGCGCTGTGACGGGGGCTGGCAGCATCGCAGGAGCGCACCACGAGGGACTTTCAGTCACAGGATTTCATATGCTATCATTGTCACACTTTTGCATTTTTGTACATCAGTGAATTTTTTATATTAAAAAGTTGAGCCAAAGCCCCCAGTGGTTGTATTTTGAAGCCAAGCCCCCTTCCGAAGTGCCTACGAGTCTGTAAACGCAGCCGGCTATGCTGCGCTCGGTCCCCGTGGCGGAGTCAGACGCGGCGGTCATGCATCTGATCTTTCCACATTTTGAATAAAAGACTTTGCTTATTGAAATGCTCTTCCCTGACTTGTGTTTGTCGGGAAAGCTGCTGAAACCTCCTCCTGTTCTTAGCGCCCGGGGGTCTCCCAGCTCCGATGTGAGCAGCCCTCCAGCTGAGAAGGTGCACTCACTGGCTTTCCGTTTGGTTTCTGGGAAGCAGAAGTAGCCGTTGACCTTCCTAGGAAACTTCTAGGCCCTGAGGCCCAAGTGGCTGAGAACTCACCTTTCTCTCCTTGAGTCTGGGCCCCTCTGGGGGTGGCAGCCCTGCAAGCGTCATGAGGAGACCCAGAGAGACAGAGACGGCCGGGCCTCCCTCCCGCCGGTTTAAGTCTGCTCGGGGGCCCGCTCTGCGCATCCTGAGCGGCCTGGAAGGGGCACGGCTTCAGTGGAGCGGACGGCCTTGTTCCTGCTTCTGACGCTGCTGCTGGGACGTACGGGGGGAGGTGAACCAGTGTGCTCTCAGCACGACACTCTTCTTTCCGTTCCCTCCTCTTCGAACGTGGAACCACGAAGTCGACCGGCTTCTGTGTCGGCCTGATACACAGGGTTCCTGTGACCCTCGCTGGAGCTGGCGCGGTGCACCTGGTGATGCTGACGGAGCGAGCAGGGACACTTAGTTCCGAGGCTCCCTTGAGGAACCTGCAGAGGTGGGTGCGGCCCCTGCCAGCAGTGCTGCTTTGGCCCGGCCCCGGCGCACCTGCTCTTGAGCGTTCTCAGGGGCCAGGCGCTGATGTGTGTGGACCACACTTCCAGCCACTGCAGGTGACGGCCCGCTGCCTGCCTCGCGGGGCCCCGGCTCTGCTGTCGGCCCGCCTTTCTGGGGCGCCCTGCAGGGCTCTCCCAGCCCTGGTTCCCGGCTCTCCAGATTTCGCCTCCTCAACATTTCTTAAGGGAAAGCACTAGTGTTTTCTCACTTGCTTATGTGTGCACCCAGTTTTCCAACAGTGTTATTTTCTCACCTTTGCTGGATGTTCTAGTTGGAAGAAACAGCTAAATTTCTCTGAAAAGTAATCATGTTAACATATTCACATCACTCTGTGAGCCAGAAATAAAAGATTTTTTGTAGAGAGAGGTATTATGTTCCCAGTTTTTATATGGTCTACTTCAATGCTAAAACAAGATTTAAAACTAGGAAATATTATTAATAAATACACTATTTAAAAGCCCGTTGGAAATGTAAGAAATGCCAAAGAGATTCAATTGGTGTTTTAATGGATTATAAACTCGTAGATTTGGGATAGGCCTGAGAGCCCAGCCTCAGCCACAGAGCCAAGTGGGAAGGTGGGAGGCCTGAAGCACTGAGCGAAGGGAATCGGAGAGCAGCATGGGAACCGGTAAAGTTGCAAATGGGAGTTTGACAGTTGGATGGACTCCCAGCCTTTACTCGTCCACTCATGCCTGCCCTGTGGAGCTCACAGCTGCTCCTGCTTGCTTTCTCTCCGAATGTCATCTGTTCTTTGAAGGAGCACTCACCTAGATGTTTCGTTTCCCACCACGTTTAGTCACTTTAGTCCTAGTCCTGTTTGGACCCCTACGGCTCCAGTCTCATGGCCTCACCGGAACTTGGAAAAATCAGCTCACTGGCTCTGTTGCGCGGCCACTCATCCCTGCTTCCTGCCGCCGTGTGCCAGCGGCTCCCTGCTGTGGATCTTTTCCAGCTGTTCACCCGTCCTGCCCGTTTCCAGCTGTTCACCCGTCCTGCCCCGTTTCCAGCTGTTTACCCGTCCTGCCCGTTTCCAGCTGTTCACCCGTCCTGCCCCGTTTCCAGCTGTTCACCCGTCCTGCCCCGTTTCCAGCTGTTCACCCGTCCTGCCCCGTTTCCAGCTGTTCACCCGTCCTGCCCCGTTTCCAGCTGTTCACCCGTTCTGCCCCGTTTCCAGCTGTTGATGTTAATCCTGTTTTCTGCTTGTGTGTGTGTCCTTGGACCCTTCCTGTCCTTCAACCACCCCACCTTCCTGGGGCGACAGATGTCTCTTTCTGTTGGGAGCCACAGGCTTCTCGGCGCCGAGACTTGGAATAGAGGCTGTGCTCCTTGGTGTGTTTCTTGGCCATTTGGTTAAGTGTTACCACGTCTAAACGTGGTATGGGGCTGTCTTGTCTGCCCAGTCTTTTTCGTGACATTTCCACAGGTGAGCTCCAGAAAGGACCCAGCCAATTCCGGCTGGCAATGCCTGGTCTGCCTTCCTCGGTGCCCCTGGGCGGTGCCGTAGCGGGCTGATTCTGGCCAGCTCTTCGTGCTTTGTGCATTTATCCCTGCCTGTTGCAAAAAGGATTCAGAGTGGCTCATAAAAGTACATCCAGTGCTACGTGATGAGACAAAATAATTGAAGAAGAAAACAACTGAAGAATTTGGGATTGAGAGCAGTTGGGCAGGGGCGTGGCGGGGCAGAGGATGGAATCGGAAGTGAGGTTAATACCTACCATACACATCGAGACTGTTCGAGGGCATCCGTAGCTTGGTTCTCAACTCCATCGGGCTGGTGTCAAGGGGGAAATTGCCATTTCTATGTGTTACGGAGCGGGCATAAGATAGAACTAAAAAAACATGCACTGGTATGCACTGGTGCCCGCAGTCCAAGAAATTTCTCACTGCAAGGGCACTGCGGTCACCTCAACGCCCGTGCATTGTCCTGGAGACGTCCCTTCAGCACAGGTAACGCTTGGTAACTTCTGCGAAGAACTAGCTGCGACCCAGTCAGCAGAAGCCGCCTAGCTTTGCTGCAGAGCTGCGCTCCTCAGTCTCCAAACTCACGGCCTCTCAAGACATAGAAACAAGAAATCTTGCGCCTGTTTTCCATGATGATAAACAATCAGGTCTGCTCTGTTCAGCCTCTCTCCTCACCAGCCAAGACTATTTCCTCTTAACTTTGTATTATAAAAAGTTACTCCTCTCCTATACAGTTTACAGAATTCTATTACGTGCGACTTTAACGCTGGAGATTCCTGTTGTACTGATTTTAGGAGTTTCTAGAATGCCATCTACTTCCTGTAAGAACCACTTTCCTAAAACGCTCACTTTAATTGGTCAGTTTATTTAGACTGGTAGCTAGAGTCCTGCTTTTGCTCAGGGGGCCAGTTAAAAGAACTTGTGCTCAGGACCGTGTTAGGCAAGCAAGTCAGTCAGCGTGACCTGGCTTTCTTTCCACGAGAGAAGAACGCTGCAAGAACTCACTTCTCGGAATCGGTCAGCAGTGCAAGGCGCCGTGCTAGCATTTCATCAAACAGGTCACCCCGCAACTGGCATTTTGTTGACCGGGTCCGCATCACAGCCCCAAACTGCCTTTCAGGGACCCTTGCGCCGTGACGGGCTTCGGACTGAGCAGGCTCTGCTCTTCCTGGGATCCGCTGGTCCTTAGGGCGTGTCGTGCCTGCTGCTAAGTGCTTTGGAATTAACAACTTATTTTCTGTCATTTAGTTCTCAAGATAACCCTCACTTCACTAAGGCATGGAGAGGTGGGCCCGTGGGCAGCCATGCTGGTGCCCGAGTGGTCACTTACCATGTGACAGGGCCGGTGTCATCCCCAGCACCACCGCCCCCCATACCTTTGCACCTGTTGTGTGTGTGTGTGTGTGTGTGTGTGTGTGTGTGTGTGTGTGTGTGTGTGCTCTCCTGCATAAATCTACAAACAGCGAGAGCCTCGGGAGGATTGCCAACCATCGAAATCTCTTTGGAGTTCAGAGTATTTACTTCACTTACTGGAAATCCCTGAAGTGCAAGACTTTAATGCCCTTGTGGTGAGTGCTGGCCCGGCCTTCTCCCCGGTCATGCAGCTGAGCAGCGCTGCTCCGTGCTCAGCCATCGCTTTCCGGGAGATGTGGACATTGTCTCCCTTTTCAAAGAGCACCTCTTAATAAAAACATTTGTTCTTGGCGGTTTTAGTTCTTGAAGCGTTTCCTCATTAACGATGAAAGGTTCTGATCTTCGAGCTGATCCCGGGGTATTCCCTCTGACTTCGGGAATTTAAGTGTCCCTGATTCGACAGCCCCTCTCCACCCTGGACCGACAGAGCAGGCCCTGCACGCCCCCAGAACGGCCAGCTGTCCGCGGAGCTCTGAGGGCGCCCAGGAGGGCAAACACCCTCCCGCCTGAGCCCCCAGGGTCATCATTCCTCGGCTCTCCGGCTCACCATGTCTCGTTTACATTTTTGCTTTTCACTTTCTGTTGTCTTGTGTACTTGTCATGTTTCAAGTCCACGCTCTGCTTCTCTCCATGTGTTGAGTTTCTCTGCAGCTCGTTTTATACTTGAGCTAATTTGCCCATCAAAGGGCTGCGCTCTTCACAGGCCTGCAAGTGCTTTCGAAGATTCAGTCGAGCTAAGGTGTTACTTGTAAGTGATTCCAATGTCATGGAAATATAGCAAAATGCAAAGATATACGTGCTTTGTTTCAAGCCGTCTTTGGTTAAAACATGGTGCAGTTGAAATGTTTGTTGGTGTTGGTTATATGTTGGCTTGCCACTTATCTTTTGAACGGTCCCCTTAATCACCTGTCTTCTTGGATGTCCTGAAGCACTGCAATCTAGGAAGGGTCGAGTGAGCTCTCTGGTACAGTCCACATAAATCCTAAGGACCCAGGTTCGCATCCCAAGGTCAGGAGGAGCAACCAAGATGAACAACTAAGTGCTTCTTCCTGCCTCTGCTCACTTCATTCCTACCACACCTTTCCTTTAAAAAACAACAAAAAACAGTGAGCTCTGAAGACCCTCCCCCTCCATAGGCTTCACTATCAGCCTTTCCCAGTGGGAGGGAGGCCTCTCCTTGCCATCAGAGTGGCCTTGGGGACTAGGGAGCAGGTAGTGAGCGTCCCCATCCAAATTCCGAGCCAGGCACTGGCTGGGAGAAGCTGTTTGGAGGTGTCCCCTGGACAAGCCACCTCTCTGCTGTGACCATTGCTCCTTGTCCAGGACACACACAGCTGGTCATGGAACTGGGGCCCTGCATCCTTGTTTGGGGCCTCCGAAGACCCCTTTTCCTCTGCTGTAGGTAAAGCACCTAGAGGCCTCTAGTGGTCTGGGAACTGTGCACCTGGAGGCGTGGCCTAAGTATAAATGCACCCTAGGCAGGGTCCAGGGTCCCAGGGTCCCAGGGTCACCTGCAGAAGAGAGGTGGTGCCCTTTCCCCTGAGGAATCTCCACCTACTGTTTAAATTCAGGGGTTGGGGCTGTGGGGAAAGCAGTGTTTCCCCTGACTTTGGGGAACTAAGAGGGGTCTGGATAGACCCCAGGTCTGAGTCCAGTGTAACGTCTGGGCAAGTGACAGTATAAAATGAGGAGAGAGAAACCTACCAAAGCCGGTCCCTTCAAGCATTTACTCATCACCAGCTCCTCTGTAGTCCCATTAATTCCTGTGCCTTGGACCAGAGAAGACGGGTAGGTGTGACGTTCACAGAAGGGCCGCACAGGGAATGATTATTATGGGAACTTGATAAGAGCTATATCCTGCACCAGGGTGGAGCTGTGACTGAGGTGTAAATGCGGGGGTGCGGGGTGGGGCGGGGGTTGGAGAAAAGCAGGGCCAGACGTGGAGTGTTCCATGCTGTGTGTCGCAGGCCTGGGAGCAGGTGTCTGTCTTGCCGCCCCCGTGTGGGGTGGGCCCGGAGCTGGCGGCCTTGCTGCTGGATGCCTGGAGTAATGACAACTGGGATCAGCCCTCCATCTGAGGAGGCGCAGCTGTCAGGGCAGAGCCAGCCGGGTCTGCACCCCACCTGCCATCCCCGCTCCTTGGCTGTTCTGTCCAAGGAGCTGGCAGACTCCCCTGGGGGCAGGGTCTTCTCGTTTCCCCTCCCACTCGCTCCGTAAACCTGAGTGTTTAGTAATAAACATGTAAACAAGTAGCATTTGTTAAGTGAGGCCACCCACCCGAAAATCTTTCCAGGACCATTTTGGACAGCTACTGGGGGTAGCGAGGCGGGTGCAGAGTATGACTGCTGCTTCTTTCCGCTAAATACGCTTAAAAAAAAAAAAAAAGTATTTAAAACACAGCAGTGTGGCTATTCCCACTTTACAGCGGAACAAGGTGAGGTAGGTCCGTTTGCTCCCGCCCCCTCCCCTGCCCTACCCTGAGATCCGCCTCCTGCCGGACAGGCAGCCACCCACCATCCAGCACCCGCGCCCCAGACCCGCGGCGCCCACCCTACTTTCACCCCAGAAAGAAGGGCCGCGACCCAACGGGGCGCTACCCACGTGGCGGCAGGAGCGCCCGTTGCGCGGCGCGGGCGGATGGGGGCGGGGCTTCGGGATAGGGGCGGGGCCTGCGGAGTCCCCGCCCCTGAGCAGGTTTAAAAGGCGAAGGCGGCGGGAGCTGGCGGCTGCGAGGATGACCCGGCGGGCGGGCTGCGCTCCGCTCCTCGGCTGCCTTCTGCTGCTCGCCCTGCTGGTGGCCGGTGCTGCCCCACCCCGCTGGGAGCTCTCCGGGCCCCGCCGGGCCGGCCGGATCCGAGTGCACGCGCGGGGCAACCTCTGGGCCACCGGTAAGTCTTGGGGAATCGCCCGTCACCGGCTCTGACCCCTGTCCTGCTCTCCCCGGGCCCGGGAACTCATCTTCTCCTAGCGATGTGGAGCTGGGGACCCGGGCAGGTGAGTGACCTGACTAAGATCACTCCGCCGCCTTAGAGCAGGGCTGGGCTAGGTCTTCCGTCTGCCCGCCTCCATCCCCTTCCGAGACAAGACCCCGGAATCCTCTGACTGCGGTGTCTTCCCTCTGCACCCCCGTTCCCCTCCAGCCCTTTCACCCTTCCTCAAGCCGTGTGCACACCTCACTTTCACTGTGCTCCTGGCCTGTGCTGTCCCCTCCACTCCCTCTGTTCAAAAAAGCCAAGCTACTGGCTCTGCCACCACCTAGGGCTCTGGTGGCTCTTGGCTGAGGACCGGGGCCTCCTGTTTTCCTGCCTGAGGACTCAACCCTAGGCACGTGGGGGTCCTCCCACTGGGGTAGGACCCTGACTCCCTGACCTCCTGGTTCCTGGGCACCTCCTTTCTAGGTCACTTCATGGGCAAGAAGAGCCTGGAGCCCCCTGGCCCTGCCCCACTGGGGACAGCTCCCCTCGTCTCCCTGCGGGACCAGAGACTGCAGCTCAGTCACCATCTGCTCCGGAGCCTCCTGCTAAAGAAAGCTCTGGGTGTGAGCCCCGGCGGCCCAGCACCACACACCCAGGTAGCTAGGCCCACCCGGCCCTGCCCCTGGATCCAGCCTGGGGCTTCAGGTGTGGACTCCAGAAAGCAGGGCTTCGGGCTCTCCCTGTGATCCAGGACTCAAAAGGAGGGGATCCCACGGAAAGAAGCTCCCCTTCACTTCCCCACAAATCCCACAGAACAAGAAGTCAGGGAAGCCGCTCCCCAGCCACAGCCGGGTCTGGGCTGGACCAGCCACACACCTGACTCACTGACCTAGGGCAGGGCTTCTCAGCCTCAGCGCATTTGACATTCTGGGGCGGATAAATCTTGGGGGTGGGGGGCGACTGTGCTGTTCGTTGTAAGGCATCTAGTAGCATCCTGGTCTCTGTGAAAGCCTCCTCTCTTGGCCCCCCAACTGTGACAGCCAGACATTGCCAGGTAGAGAGCCACAGTCTCCCCTGGTTGAGAACCACTGGGGTTCAAAGCCTGGAGCTGGAGCCCAGCCAGCCTTTGTCTCAGAGCCTCATCTGGCTCCTGTGCTGCTCACCCCCAGCACACCCCTCGTCTGGTCCTGAATGCAGAAGGCATACCCATGACCTGGCTACCTTGTAGCTGTGCGGCCTTAGAAATGTCACTTAGCCTGTCTGAGCCTCATCTTCCTCCTCCAGCAACACGTAACAGTGCCATCTCCCATGAGACTATTGGTGTCATCTTCCCGGCATCGTGCCCGGTACATAGAAAGCACTGAATAAATGGGAGCTGTTCCAGTCCTGAGCTCCTGTGGTGCACCTGTTGCTGACTCACCTTTGAACCCCCTCTCTGCCTGGCATATCATGTACATTTCAAAATAAGGGTGGGGCACTCCCTAGAGAAGGTCTGACACCCACCACTCAACATTCCTGACCCTGCTGAACGGAACCCCCAGCCTTTGGACACCTGAGATGTAAGGGCCAAGCCTTGGGCAGGCTGAGTCTGAAGGAAAATGGTGTCCAGAAGCAGGGCCTGGCGTTCAGAAGTGAGGGCTGGGGCAGAGGTGGGGGAGCGACACTGACCCCCGTCTGGGTCAGTCCCTCTGTGTTCCCCTTCAGCACAGGAGGTGGATGGAGCAGATGCTGCAGCACTGACGCATCCATAAGGAAGACTCCACCACGTGGCTTAGACCCTGCCTGTGACCCTCTCTCTGTAAATCCTGGGCTGAAATCCCTGTTCCTCCAGTGCTGTGGTATCTGGTGGGGTTGTTAGGACTATCACCAGTGCAGACAAATTCTGCTCCTGCTGTTTTTCCTGCTTCCCTGGTGAAACTGTGAATAAAATCCTGCTCTTAGCAGAGTCTGGTCCTCTCCTTGCAGCTATGTTTGGGGAACCGGAGATGAAGTGGGCTGGAGGTGGGGTGTTCTGGGACATGGGGCTGACTCCAGAAGCCCCAACATCCACACGCATTCTGTCGCTGGGCAAGCAGGTGCCCCAGCCTGCTGCGTGCGGGTCCCTGAGGGCGCTGGGCTCTCGCCCCTGCTGCCTACAGGCCTGACTACTGGTCTTACCTCATTCCAGCCTCCCCCAGGCTTTGAGGGCAGTGCCGAGCTAGGACCCACAGCCCACTGTTCCTTACTCTTCTCTGGCCTGGGTAGGGCGGCAAATAGAACCCCAGGGCCCCAGCTACACCCGAATTTGGAGGAGCGTTGCATTCTTCCGAGTAGGCCAGCCCGGAGAGCGCGTGGACGCCTGAGAGGGAAACAGAGCCGTTGCGGCTCAGTTAGACGTGCACGGCTTCCTGGATCTCACCGGCCCGGGCTGTCTGACCTGCAGCCACCTGCCCGTCGGAACTGCGAGCCTGCGGACCCGCGCGTCGCGCCCCTCCTCCCTGGCCCCGAGGCGCGCGGCGTCGGGGGCGGGGCTGACGCACGAGGCCACGCCCACCCAGGAAAGGTCGGCGGCGGAAGTGGGGGACCGGAAGCAGTCGTTGCCATGGACCCCGCGGAGGACTGGTTGGTGGAGTCGCTGCGCCTGTGAGTGGCGTGGGCCTGGGAGCGGGCGGGCGCCGGGGAAGCGGCCGCTCCCTCCCTGCGTGTCCAGCTGGGAGGGTCTCGTGGAGCCGGGCTCGCCGAGGAAGTGCGCCCGCGTCCAGTGGCCCGGCCAGCTGCCCCTGGCCCGCTGGCCCAGGCCCCGCACGTGCGCCCTGGGAGGCGAGGGCACTGCGGCTGTTGGTCTTAAGGACGGGGACCGAGGCTCAGCGCCATGGTGATGGCCGGTGCCGGTCACGCGCGGTCAGGTGCTTTAAAGGCTTGATCCCAGGGCGACTTGACCCGTGACCCCCGGGCCCTGTCTTGCAGGTACCAGCACTTCCACGCATTCGAACTCTCGGAAGCCACGCGAGTCCTCGAATGGATTGGTGACAAAGGTGATGTGCCCCGAGGAGGCGGGTCGTCAGGCGGGGACTCAGGAGGGACCTGTGGGGGGGCCAGACCTCCTGTGAGGGCTCCATCTCCACCCCCCCACGCCTCTGCCAAACCAGCAGCAAAGGAGTTTATCTTTGGACGAACTGGTGGGGTTTCTCCACCGGTCAAGGTTGGGATCTTCCTGCCACAGCTGCGTCTGCTTCCTTTTCCAGGAGTCTTTGTTGCTGGCTATGAAAGCCTGAAAAAAAATGAGATTCTTCATCTGATATTACCTCTCAGACTTACTGTAAAAGAAAACCAGGTAACTTGAAATATAAATGCTTGAGTTTCAGTGTCTACTCATTTATTTTATTTATTTTTTTAAGGAAAGGTACAGGCAGGAATGAAGGTGAGTAGGCAGGCAGGCAGGCAGAGAGAGAAGGAAGAAGCATGTTTTATTTTTTTATTTCGTTTTTCACATTGGGTGTCGACCTGCCTCGCCCCCCACGACCTGGCATGGGAACCCATGGGTATGTGGCCTGCGCTCCTTCAGAGGTGATTGACCTAACCGCTACTCCACCAGGGTGCACCAGTCATTTATTAAACATGTACGGAACACCTGTTTTCTACTAGGTAATGCCCTAAATACTAGAGAGAGATGGCACTGGACCTGCTCTTACAGTCTTAACAGTAGAAAGCAAATATGCATCCTGGGTTACAGAGGACAGCTAGAGGAAGAGGTTGCTTTTACTTTATCAAAAATAGATTAGGGAACAGTTACGGCAGAGAGGGTTTTCGAGAGCCTTGGAGTGGAGTGGCAGCATCACCTCGGTTGAGTGTGGAGTGTATACAGTGTAAGAAAAGAAATAGCTAAAGACCACCTCAAACCTCGGGACACATTAAACCACTGAATCCACAAGGACTCTGGAAAGTCGGAGGGATCGCAGAAAAGCTAAGAGAAGAGAATGTATCAAGAAAAGAGTGGGCTACTGGCTGATGCTGCGATAAAATCATTCTGACTCCTGCTTGGGCAGCCTGGCCTTCGTTTGCCTGGGTGGGTGTTTCTACCTCTGCAGTTGACCCTGCCCACCACACCTGAGCAGGAGGGTCTGCCTCCCAGGCGGCGCCTCGTCTCTGGTGGCCGCCTCAGCCGATCCTCGTGTGGAGAGGGTAGGGTCTGCTGGCTAAGAGCATGGTCCTGTTCACAGCTTAACTCCTGTGTGACCTTAAACAAGTCGCTTCAGTTTTGTCATCTTAGATTAGAGATGACTCTAGTGCTTACGTCACGGGGCGGCTGTAAGGGTTCGTTGTGTTAGAGCAGATAAAGCACCTGACCCAGTGAACACTGGGTAAGTGGTCGTTGTATTCTTATTGCCAGAAGAATCCACCTGGCTTCTAGCAGGAGGTGGAGGAGGAGTGGGGCTGTGTCAGCTGGCTGGTACAGTCCAGCTTTCTTGGATGAAGCTGTTAGGCTTCTGTGACTCTGCCAGAAGGGCTGGCGCCTGACACCCGTGCTGTAGTGGAAGGGGCTGCTGTCGGTGAGAAGAGCTGGGATGTGCAGGAAGGAAAGGGAGCCCTGCAGGCAGCGGAGGCCAGCATCTGCAGAGAGCAGTGCGCTGTGGCCTGCAGGGAGACGACTCTTGCCAGCAGAGTGTCTGCCACCGCCCCGGGTGGGGATCTGGCTCCCTCCCTGGAGTTCATCTGAAACACTGCTTTGAACTGCGGCTCCGTGTCTTGCAGGGCCTCTTCCCAGAGAGAGATTTCAAGGTCCGCCACGGAGGATTTTCAGAGCGGCCTGTCTTTGACCTGAAGCACGTGCCAGACACCAGGTATGGGCAGCTCTGGGGCCCAGCCCTCCCCTTCAGGATGGAAGGCTGACAAGATCAAGGTGTCCTTTCTCAGGTCACAGATGGGGGCACACACACACGGCACAAAGGAACCACTGCTGGCACTCGGGGCCTCTCGGAGCGCCTCAGCAAGTGCAGACAGTGGGTGGCTGAGCTGCTGCAGGAACACGGGAAAGGGCCTCTAGCCTCTCAGAGGCCTTGGGGTGGGTAGTGGGGCCAACAGCTCAGTTGTCAGAGGCCAAGCTCTCTGCGTCGGGGGCGTGGGGTCAGGCTCTACAGTGTTCTTGCGGGCCATGCGGCCATGGGGAAGCCGGGAGCCCAGAGCCTGGCCTGAGAGTGCAGGGGGCTGCGTTCCGAAAGAGGAGGCTGCCTGCCCTACTGCCCCTCCTGAGCTCCTGACAGCGGGAGGGGCACGCGTGGCGTCCCCATCTGGACTAAAAGAGCTCCACCCTGCACAGGTTGCTGGTGACCAGTGTCCTTCCAGGTTGTTCCCTGCAGGTGTGGCAGGTCGCAGAGGAGAGCGGTGAGTGAATTTGGTGGAGACTGGGTCAGAGGACAGCAGGATATATGTGCGCGCACACACTCACACACAAGCACGCACGCCCTTCCTCGGAGCCCAGCGGGCGTGGCTGTGTGGCGCCCATGTTCGCGCCGGCAAAGCAGCAGCAGCCTCAGCCCAGCTCGTGGCCCGGGGAGCTTCCTGCCGCTTCTGCTGAGTTTCCTGGCCCGAGCAGGCAGGGCCGTGGTAACGCCGGGCACGTGCCCCTTTGTTAGCCCTGGGTGTGGGCGCCAGTCAGAAGAATGGCATCCAAGCGGCGCGGCTCCTCTGCCCCGCCAGGCCCTCCAGTACAGCAGCTGCCTTTCGCCACGTGTCACTGCTCGGTGTCCTCCGTGTCAGGTCTGGGAGCCATGCCGACCTCTGCACTCCCCTTTCTGTCACTGTAATTGTCACCGCAGCCCTCCTTTTTCACTGCCACACCTGTGCTCATTCGGAGTGATTTCTCTTTCCTAGAGGTGGGCACGGCCCACCGCGGGGGAGGAGGGTGTCCTTCCGCCAGGATGAGAAGTCTTGGTGTCCCACTGCGTCTGACAGGGGTCCTCAAAGGCGTGCCCTCCCCTCACCCCTCGCCAGGGGACACATCACCCCTCAGAACCCTCCCGGGCTCAGAGCAGGGGTCCTGGCGGATTGTCCTGCTCACAGGCAGTGGGGCACTAATTCACCCCCAAGCTCGGCGGTGTCTGCAGGGGCGGTGCGCTCGGGCCCTCTGCCTCTCCTTGGACTTGAACTCTCCAGGAAAATTATCCCACATCTTAATGTTGCCTCTCGCTCCGAAAAAACGCACAGGTCTCTTTTCTTCAGAGAATGTGGACGCTGAATAACGAGCCCCTCTCGGGGCAAGAAAATGTGTCCCTTCTGTCGTCATATGGCACACAGCCGGCAGCTCTGACTGCTCCTCAGAGGGGCACCCCCGGCCCCTGGCTGAGCAGGCAGGCTGAGACAGTCAGACTGTGTCAAGTCGTCTTGTCTCCAAGACACAGCTTTCTCGCCCGGGGCAGCCGTCCCTGCTGGCTCCAGCCTGTTCCAGAGGTCGTGAGACAGGAAGGAATCTCAGTCACAAGCTCTGTACCTGTCATTCTTCACTGCAGGTGAAAGTGACATCATCAGCCTGTTCTTTCCTTTTCCTTTATTTGTTCTCCACGAAACTATAAAAAGCCAGCACCACTTTGGGAGTTTCAAGGTGGCTACTGTGATTCATGGTTTCCCACAGCTCGGAAGGAAAGCAGAAAGACATTAAAGTGCTCCGACCTCTCGGAGACGCCGCCGTCGGTGCAGTGCGTTTCTCTGCATCTTGCGTGACTGCTCTGTGGACTGGGGCTGTGGGCCCTTGCCCGGGAGCTTCCAAACTTCATCCACATTCCCCCTCTGCCCCCAGATGCCATCGAAGCCGTCAGCACCATCGCCCTGCACGAAACGACGGACGGTCTCTGGCCGCGGCTGGCCATCTGCTCGTCCCCAGCCCCTGGGGTGCTGCACGGGGCGAGGCTCAGTGGGCTGCAGGTGGTGGACCTGGAGTCCCAGAAGGCGACGTTCGTCACTGGTACAGCAGCGCTCTCCCCACCCCCGGGCTGGCCCTCAGCCAACCTCCACCTCCCCTCTGCTCAGACACCTGGGACCTGGGCCGCCCTCTCTGCCAGACGCCAGAGACTAGGTGACAAAGAGGCGGCCCTGGCCTGCAGGGGCTCCGGGAGGACTGGGGTTGGGGGAGCAGTCGGGGTACCAGAGTAGCGTGGGAGACTGGGGGGTGCTTCCCAGAGAAGGGGACTTGTGACCCGCCGGCCCCTCGGCCTCTAGCAGCTCCCCCCTTGGCCCTGTCCCCCAGATGTTAGTGACAGCGAGGAGCTGAGCAGCCTGCAGGTGCTGGATGCAGACACCTTTGCCTTCTGCTGCGCTTCGGGTCGGCTGGGGCTCGTGGACACCCGCCAGAAGTGGGCTCCGGCGGAGAGCCCCAGGCCTGGGGCCGGGAGGTGGTGTGCGCATGTGGGGGGCCGGGGCCCTGGGCCCCGCATCGCCAGCCTTGGCTCAGAGGGGCAGCTGCGTCTCCTTGACCCCCGGCGTCTCTGCTGCCCTGTGAGCTCCGTCCAGTGCCCAGTGGCCACGCCTCACCCAGACCCAGAGCTGCTGCAGGTGACGTGGGCTCCCAACCTGGACAACTGCCTGGCTGTTTCAGGTACTGCTGGTGGCACTCTGAGTCTGTGGCGATCTCTTCCAGCAGACTGGGGGGCTCTCGGGACGGAGCCTGCATCCAGAATGTGTCCGGCCCTGGAGTGAAAGTTGCCCTCAGAGAAGCTAAGCTCCAGGTTAACTCCAGCTTCTTCGTGCAGGCCCTTCCTGCCTTGGCCCAGCAGGCCTGGCGGGAATTCCTTTCTGAGGTGGCCGACAGGCTGCAGTGTCAGACCCCAGGCAGCCTGGGAGAGGCCCCGCGGCGCTGCTCAGCCACTGGCTTTTCCAGTTACCTGCCTGGCAGTGTCCACCTGAACCAGCGCCGCTGGAAGCCACGGGAAGGGTCATCGAGCGTGGGAGTCTGCAAGGCCCGTTGAGAGACAGGAAGAGCCCCCTGGGTGCCAGACCAGCAAGATCAGAGGAGGCACACGGGCAGGGTGCAGGGTGGGGCGAGCGTGGATCGTGGGAACATGAAGGCGTCCTCTCTGAAGCTCTGTCCCATCAAGCAGGAGACAGGCCATGTGCTAAGAGGGACCCAGATTGGGAGGGGCTGGGAATTGGAGCAAGCAGAAAAGGTCTGAATTGGTTCTGAAGCCTGAGCTTTCCAGAGGGATGACAGCACCTACTTCATACAATCAGGAGGGTTCCCGCGTGTCTGGGGTCAACCTCGGGTGGTGACACACTGCCATGCAGCAGCCAGGACAGATGAGCGTGCCCTGAGCTGGCCTGAAGGATATTGTTCCTGTTTAGCCTATTCCGATGGAAACTATGAAAACTCAGATTTCCTGTTGGCCCTCTCCTTTCCGGCTCTCCCTCAGGTTTCGATGGGACAGTGCAGGTCTACGATGTCACGTCTTGGGATGGAGCCGGCGGCCACGCTGAGCCTGTCTTCACCCACAGAGGGCACCTCTTCCTAGACGGTGGCGGCACCAACGTGGCCCCATGCGTCACCACCCACACCTGGCACCCCCGCAAGCCACAGACCTTGCTGTCGGCTGCAAGCGACGCATCTCTGCACGTGTGGGACTGGGTGGACCCCCGAGCCTCCCACTGACTTGGGCCACTCCCTGACCTCTGGGAAGCGGAGGAGCAGTGTGTAGTGAGGGCACCAAGTCAGGACCCTGGTGACCGCGGGTCCCTGTCCAGCTGCATGGCCTTGGGCCAGTTAACCTGTTCGCTCTGCTGTAAAGTGAGAATCGTGCTGACAGCCTGGCTGGGTTGTTGAGACAGAAGTGACAATTTTCAAACAGCTGTGGGCACGGCACAGTGAAGACCCGGGAGCCCCTTCCTCCCAGATGTACAACGGCCAAGCCCTGTCTTCACGCTGCAGACTCAGAAGAGCTAAGAGGTGTACACAGGTCTGTGAACTCTCCAAGTACAAATGTATAAGGACACATGGGTTTATATGATTCTATAAGTCAAACTTAATAAATACTAAATTTAAAAAAATGTACAAGGGCCAATAAATGTAAAAAGTGTCAGCTCAGGAAGAAGCTGAAGGAAGCCGAAGCAAGCCCGAGGGTCATCGTTCTGACAGGGACCCGCCTCTACAACACAACTGCTCTGATGGGCTGAGAAGCTGCGGTCACTCGCTCACCGGGAGCCCAGGAGCAGCATGGCTCTTTGTCTCACCAGCCTGTGTCTGTTTAAAGCAAAGGTGCAGCAGGGAGGGAGAGGAGGAGGATGAGTATTTATTTTCATGTAGTTGCTCATCTTGGCTGTTTCCCCCACCCCCGGCCCAGGACGCAAACCCGGGTCCCTGGAATGAATGTGGACTGTTCTGGCCAGAGGCAGCGGACTTACCTGCTAAACCCCAGGTTTTTGCTTTTATAACCTATTTCTTTTCCTTCCCCCTGGTCCTTGGGCTTTCCATGGCCTGCACCGTGGCCACTGAGGGTAGGGTGGCTCCTAGGACGAGCATTTTGAACAACCCTTATTGTCCTGAAATAAAACTTAACAGAATACTGATGCTTACGGCGCAATTTAAATACCTATAATACAAGGGAAATCCACAGAGCTGGGATACAGGTGACGAAACCGATTCGGAAGAAACTAAAATGTGAATTGTCTGTGTTTCTTAAGCAAAGGTGGGGGGGGGGGGACACAGTGGGGAGAAAGAAAAGGAATAAGCTGACATTTACCAGACAGCTTGCTCTGCGGTGGCTTCTCTTACCTTCTTACTGGTGCTCAGTACGCAGCAGCACCAGGATCTGAACTCGGGTGTCTGACTCTGAAGCTTTTATTCCTTCCCCATGACACCAGCCTGCCTGCCGGCTGTGTGGGAAAGATTGCAGAACAAAGGAAGTCATACCTCTAAGACAAGCATGTCATAGTTCAGCTGTCTCCCAGTCAAGGCAGAGAGTGACTAATACTACCTCACTGCCGCACTGAGTGGGGGTGTGGACATAGCTGTGAAACTGGAGCCTCATCTGGCAAGCCCTGGGCCTCCCTGCTGGGTGAAATTCCTTTGGAATGTCTGATGGGCAAGAGAGAGGGTTGCAGAAAGCCCTGCTCCAGTAGCAAAAGGTGACCTAAGTAAGAGAATGGCTCACCTGGGAGCTGCCCCTTGCCCCCTGGCCACCACTGCTGTCCTCCACAAAGACCTGGGTCCGGGGGTCTGGCAGAGCTGGGAAGAGGAGCCGTTAGAGGACAGAGGTTCTCGACTGCTCCCTCAGACCAGTGCCACTGAGCTTATAAGCAGCAGTGTTCCTTAGTGTCTGCTTTGTCCCATCAAAAGGTGCTGAAAAGTCAAGCAGACCTACATCTAGAAGGTTTCCAGATTTTTCCCCTCTGTAGTCACCCAGGTTCCTGACCGTCAGGGTTTCAGGAGTTTGCACCTCCGTTCCAGCACATGAATCATCTAGATTATTTCAGGGACGCGCTCCTGTTTTGAGAATGAGTGCACTTAGTTTAACCCCAACTGTGTCTTTCCCAACAGTTAGGCCCAAAATCTACACCCGGCACCTCACCACCGAGGTCCTTCCCCTGGGAGGCACTGTTGTGGGCAGAAAACAGAGCCGGGTCAGAGTTGGAGTTGGCAGAATATCAAGGACACCAGGCCTGGGTCATCGTGTGAAAACACTGGGACTGTAACTAAACTTGCTTGTGAGCAGCTTGAATGCTGTGTATGAACCCAATAAACAGGTGGAGACCAGGATGGTCAGGGCCTTCGGTCCAAGAGGAGAGAGACCTGATCCCCACCTTTCCTAGCTTCTTATACTCTGAGTTTCTCATTCTCCTGTGGCGCCTTTCCTCGTCACCCCTGCCCCCAGGACCAAGCTCTCGCAAGGCACCTCTCCAGGGTCCCACAGTGCATGGACCAAACCTCAGTTCACGTTCTGCATCTTCCAAGAGGAAACGAGCTTGCAGTTTGGCTTTCTGCCCTCCCCACGCCGCCGCTGCTCGCTGCTCGCTGCTCTTGCAGGGGAACCTGCCTGCTACTTCGGGCCTCCGGCGCAGCCGCACTTCTGCTTCTGGCTGTCAGTTCTTCCCCACGGCCTGGCGCAGGCATGTGGGCTCTGGCTGTACTGGCTTCAGATGGCCAGCTCCTGGGGGTGCCTTCTCTGGAGTGCCTCCTGTCCCTGTGCCAGGACAGGGAAGTGGTCAACACTCTGGGCAGTGAAACTGGAATCGTGCCAAGACACAAGCGGCGAAGAGGGAAGTGTGATCCAGCAGCAGAAGCAGTGTGGCCACGGGCAGGAGCCAGACTCACTGGGCTCTAACCATCTAGCCCTGCTGGCCGCTCCTGTCCACCCCTAGGTGAGGCTCACAGCCAACCACCCATACAGCTATTTTGTGAGCGGACTGAGGTTCAAAGGCATCACTAAAGACCTGTGAAGCCTCTTGCTTCAGTGAGAGCTGCTCCCCAAAAGTAAACAGCTTTGATGTGCTGCCCCTTGATCAGAGCAGTGTTTAAGCTGCTCTAGGCAATTCTCTTAATGGCAGCAGCTGACAATGCTGGACATCCCATGAGTGTGTCTGTCTAAACTCAGAAGGAGAGTTGCAGCCGCCAGGCCCGGGGAATAAGCAAATTCCATTTTGACACAAAGCAGCACATTAGCTACCACCCATACCCCATACTGCTCCAAGCCAGGTGACAGCTCCTCACGCCCCTTTACTGGAACTACTCCACCTGCAGCCCCGTGTTCCAGGTTTTCTGCAAGCCTTCCACGAGGGGCACTGCCTGCTCACCACTGTGGGTGCTCATCTGGCCCCGGTCTGGATGTCCTGTGGAGGACACAAACTGTTCCAGGACAGCAGCCCCATCTTGTCCTCTGCTCACCTCTCTGTCTCAGCCACTGACAAGAGAGCTTCTGGAGCAGGTTGGAGGAGGGCCGTCCGGGGTCCTGATGCTTCCTGAGAGCAGAACTGCGACAGCGACAGCACGGGGAGGAGGCCTCTGGTCCTCCTGGGTCACTTGAAGGGAACGCTCCTGCCCCCAGTGGGCGCCTTCTTTCAGTCCTTCTTGGACGTGAGTCTGTAGCCAGTCATTGTTCAGCTCAGAGAAGCCCTGTGTGAGCCTCCTCAGAGCGCAAACCTCTCCCTGGACCTCGCTGGGACACCCGTCAGGCGGCACGAGGCGGAACCTGACACATTACAGAGCACACGCACACCCGCTAGTGGAAACCACAAGTGTGCACCCGGCAGAACAGAGGCGAGTTAGTCTCCCTGACGCTCTCCACGCCCTGGCGGCCCTGGGGCCTGGGCCTCCTCACTGCGGGGGCAGCGCTAGACGTTTCAGGGGCGGGATCAGGCTGGGATCTGGCTGGGAAGTGGGAGCGTGGAGGCGTGTTCGCCGGTGGCTCCGTTCACAGAAGTGCCAGCTCTCAGGGTGAAGCACGAGTGGGCGGGTGGAGGCACAGCGGGGCCGTCAGACCAGGGTCGTTCTGCGCGCTCGGGGGCAGCACCTTGGAGAGCAGCGCGGCCGCCTCCGCGGGTTCCGGCCGGGCACCCGGCCGGGCACCCGCCCCGCAGCGCCGCCGCCGCCCCTCCCACACTGGGGCGCGTGCCCTGCTCCGGGTCCCGAGCGTCACGCGCAAGGGCGGTGAGAACACGGGCTCCCAGGACGCCAGCGGAGACGTTCCGGACACTCGGGCTCCGGGTGGAGACCCCGGCCGCCCAGTCGCCGAGCCGGGCTCGGCAGGGGAAGGGCGGCGGCTCTCGGGCGCGGGGACAGCCGCTGCCGCCCGCCGAGACGACACACCCTCCTCGCGGCCGGGAACCCGGACATCCACAAGGCCCGGAAACGAAAGCGCGAGCCCCGGAAGGTCTCGTCCGTCGCCGGACGTCACTTCCCACAAGCCCCGCCTGCGCCACAGACTGACAGCAGCTCCAGCCAATCAAATGCTGGGACGGCTTAGGCGCCGTCATTGCAGGCCAATCTGGTGAGGGGCGGGATTTTCACACAGGCCCCTTAGGTTCCAGAACCGCCCCAGCGGACCCGGTGGAGGCGCGGTGGTGGCACCCTGTGGGGGTCTGGCACCTCGGAAGGACGTCCAAGGCGTCCTCCCGCCCAGCCCAGAGCGGAGCTTATCCCCGTCGGCGCCGCCGGTCGCAGTTGCAGGAGTGGATAGGCGCGGGCGGCGGCTGCCGGCGCCCAGATTTCCGGCTTCCTGCCGCCGTATGCTGCGCCTGCACCGCGACCCTCCCTCGGCTCCGCGCGCGTTCAGGGACGCGCGCGTGCGCACTTGCCCTCGGGTCCTGCGTGCAGGCCTGGTGGCTGGAGGGGAGAGAACGGCGGCCGCTCATTGGTCCCGTCGACGTGGAGCCGCGGCTGGAGCCGGCGCCCGCCGTCCGCCGGGTGCGACCCGGCAGCTGCGAGCAGCCGTGTCTCCGGCGCGGTGTGCCAAGTGCCCCGTGGGGTGCGTCAGGGTGAAGACGGACGGGGGACACTGCAGGCGCGGGAGCCCGCAGGCAGCAGGGGCAGCGGGGAAAGGGGCCGGTGTGCTGCCTGAACGTCTCGTCTGCTTGGGTTCTCAGGAGTCTGCGTGGTACGGCTCCCATGTGACAGAATGAAGCTCCCAAATGAAGCCACGGCGGGTGAAGCTGTGGTCGCGCAGGACGCGTAGGACCCGATACCCTCTCTCGACCGTCCTAAGTCCAGTGTGAGTGGGCCCTGGGGGCGTCCGCCTCTGACCTTCCACAGGGGTTCCGGGCAGGCTGATGCGCCGGGGCGCAGCAGCTTCACACCCTCCCTGGACTTGGCCGCTGGGTGGGCAAAGGCCCAGGCGAGAGGGGCTCAGGCTGCCCGCCATGGAGGAACCCCTGCAGCTCTCCTGTTTCTGTTGTGAGTTCACGTGAAAAAGTTTCCACTGCTAAAGTGGAAGTCCTTACCCCATTCCCGCAACTCGGATCTCCCCAGCAAAGAGAACTTTCCCTGGAAGCAAAACCAAGCTTGTCCCAAACACTTCCCCTTCCCCATCCTTCCTGGGAGAAGACGCCTCCGTGTCCTTGACCACCAGAGCCCCCCGGTAATCGAACAGATGAGGTGCCTTCCCAGCTGCAGCTTTCGGCTTCCTCAGAGGACAGGCACTTTGGTGACACAGGCTCCACCCCGTGAGTTGTTACCAGAGACCTGGGCAGGATTAGCCTCCCCACCAGCCCCCGGGCAGTCCGCTTCCTCTCCCTCCACGGCCTTCTTGCTTGCGCTGCTTTATCAGGTCTCGAGGCTCTAGAGAAGGAAAGGCTGACTGCTTGAGATTCGAAATAGCTTAGCCGGGCCAAGGTTTCTATTTGGAAATTTCCAGCGCCTCTGTGAGGCTGTGGGGGTCTGCTGAACTCCCAGATTAGGGTACAGGGCCAGCAGGGACACGGGACTGGGAAGAGCCGTCGCAGGGCCAATCACGGTTGTGGATAGTCTTACACTGTCTAGTCACCAACACCTGCTTCGCTGTGCTGTTTCACTTTTACGTTAGCGCGTTGTCTTCCCCTCGTTCCTGCAGTGCGCTACCTGGCTTCTAGCTGCCAGGCTCGCCCATTCCTCTCTGGGTGTGTGGCCTCCCTCAGCGCCACCCCCAGGCGCACAGCCTTCTCTGCATGGGCCCACTTCCCCGCCTCAGGCTCCCCTAGCCCTGTGCTTTCCACCCTGCAGTGACCATCCCCACCATTGCCAGGGTCCCGGACCTGCTCGCAGCTGTCCCCTCTGCTCCCAGGGCACTCACTTCACTGGCTTCGACCTGTAACCTTCTCTGACCAGGCATGGGGATTGGCTCAGGTGCAAGAATGGCCAAAGGGTACAGGGCAGCTATGTGGGGACAGGGGGAGGGAAGCGACCGAAGTAAAAGATTTGCTGAGGTGACCCCGGGGCCCAGCAAAGGCTGAAGCAGTTACTTATGTTTTTTTTACTTTTCTCTCTGCCATTAACTGAATATTTTTAATTGTCCCACAGCTTTTCTCATGAACTTAGAAACCAACTGGTGACCAAGTTCAGTCCCCAAGTACACGTACCTTTAAGGGGACACACCTGTCACACACAGGTGTAGTCGATTTGAGAGCAGACAGGGCAGAGAGAGACCTGGCAGACCAGGTCCTTGCTTTGCGAGAAGCCGTGCTTCTGTCCAGCGCAGAGCAGGACGCTGCTGTCCACGGCCCGGCCCAGCCCCGGCAGACCTGCCCCAGCCGAGGGTGGGGCAGGAAGTGCGGGGGCCTCAACCTTTGTAGAACCACAGCCTCTCAGCCTTCCAGCCTGACCCTTGCAGCTCCAGCTCATCTTGCTCCCTTTTGTTCCAAGAACTTACATGTTCCTACCAGGCAGGAGTTTTTTTAAAAAGGCAATTTCTGGCACACCAGGTGAAGCAGCGGTTTGGCCAGCCACCTCCGAGACAGACAGACATACATCCCAAGGATAAATGCTGTGTCTTCCTTCTCTTCCTGCCTGCACCTTCCCTTAAAAAACAGTCAGTTTCCGCACACCCTGGCAGCCTAGTGGTTTAAACCAGGCACAGTCCACTTACAACCCAGGTCCCCAGTTCAAGACCCAGGGCCAGGGAAACAACAATGATGAACTGAGTAAAATAAATAAAATGCTGCTTCCTCCTCTCTTCCTGCCTGCTTACTCGCCTTCATTCCTGCCTGCACCCTTCCTTCAAATAAGTCAGTTTCAAAAAGTTTAATGTCAGCTCTGCTCAAATTGAGACAAAGGGAAATGAGATCCATTGTCTTCTAGAACACACATTCCAGAAATTACTGTCATCATCTCCATTTCCCAAGTGGGACTTTCCTGCAAGGAAAGCTTCACAAAGACTAGCCTTGGCCTCGGCCTGGCCAGGTTCACTGCTGTCCCTGCACCGTGTCCATGCTTGCCAGACGTGGAGGAACAGGACTGATGTGGGAGCTCACCGCTGGGGTGGTGTGTACAGGCCTCTGGCCTGGTTATCAGCTAATCAGGCCCCCCCACCACATCTAGTGGCTTCTAGATGGAGATGACCCCTCCGGGGCCAGCCACTGAAGCCATCTGGCGCCTTACCCAAAGCTGCTGCTCCAGGTCAACTGACAGACTGGCAAGGGCAGTGATGGTGTACGCACGGGCCAGGCCACAGGTCAAAGTGCACCCCAGGTGCAAGCTCTGGTGCAGCGGAGCCTGAAGTCTAGCACCGCCATCAGCTGGGGCGGGAGGCGGTGTGGGCAGGAGTGAAAGTAGGTTGCACATGGCCAAGTCCAGGTGTAAAAACACGAAAAGACACTTAGGAAGGGCTGGGACTCTACTTTATTAGGCAGTTTGTGCATCCAGTGCAGACCAGGCGGTGCGGAGCAGGGGCGCCCTGCCTGGGGGTGGCCCTGCCCAGAGCGCCTCAACTGCTCTCCTCCCTGGTGACGACCCATCATGTGCTATCACCCGTCTTCACCCCTTCTGAGGCTCAAGGACAGAGCCCCTGGTAGCATCTCAAGGCCAAGGGTGACATCTGGAGGGCAGACTCCAAGTCAAGGCCACACTTCTCCAGGAGCCAATGGGTCCCCCAGATAATGTGCTTGGTATAAAAAAGCTACGGACAGAATTCCAGATCTGCACACAGAACGACACACACAAAACTCGGCAGAGTGTGACAGTCACGGGCTATGCTCTGTGGGGTCGACACAGCCGACTGCAGGGACAGGATCGTGTCCCCCCCATGAGACACCACTGACTGGAGCAGCAGCCAGGGCTCTTGGCTTCTCTTCCCAGGCAAACATGGAAACCCCAGGAGAACACGTGTCCCCAGCAGCCAGCTTACCGCCCCAGGACAGTAACAGCAGCAGAGCCTCCTGCCCACTCCTTCCCCGGCAGGCCCTGCTCAGCCCTGACACAGCCGGTAACCATGACCCTGAGCCCTGGCCACACTCCTGGGGTTTCCATTAAGAGCGAAGGCCGTTGCCTTCAGGCGGATGTGCCGAAGTGGAGAAGCCGGCCGCCTGGACCCGCAGTCACGCCCCCAGGACCCCGCCGGGAAGAGCGCTCCTGACACGGGCAGGCCCGGGCCTGGCAACTGGCGGTGAAGGCGCCACAGCCCCGTAACACGCATCTGTGGGATGTGAGGACGCGCCGGGGCTGTGCGCCACGCTGTCTTCCCTGCACGCGGACTGCGTCCCTGTTCTACAAGAGGACACTGAGGCGCAGAGTCAGGAGAGGAAGCCAGTCAAGTCATGAAACTAGCCCGCTCCCCGACACCCCCCTCCCCGCCGATCTCGGGTTGGACGCACCACCAAGATGACAGCACTGAGGCTCAGACGCTGGCGAAAGTCCCCAGAGCGCGAGGGGCCAGGGGCTCCGACAGACAAGCAGGCCCAGGCCGGCGGCGGCCTCTCCCGGCCGCCCCCGCCGCCCCCGCCGCTTCAGTAAAGCTTCTCCTGCGCGTGCGTCCTCCGGTGGGTGATGAAGTTGGAGCTGTTGCTGAAGCCCTTCCCGCACTCGGGGCACCGGTAGGGCTTCTCGCCCGTGTGGATCCGCTGGTGGATGATGAGCACGGAGTTCCAGCTGAAGCCCTTCCCGCACTCGGGGCACCGGTAGGGCTTGTCGCCCAGGTGGGCGCGCTGGTGCATGAGCAGGATGGAGCCGCGGCTGAAGCTCTTGCCGCACAGCAGGCACGCGTAGGGCCGCTCGCCCGTGTGCGTGCGCTGGTGCGCCGCCAGCTGCGCGCGCTGGCCGAAGCGCTTCCCGCACGCCGCGCAGCCGTACGGCCGCTCGCCCGTGTGCGTGCGCTGGTGCTTGAGGAGGTTGGAGCTCCAGCTGAAGCTCTCCCCGCACGCCCGGCACTCGTAGGGCCGCTCGCCCGTGTGCGTGCCCTGGTGCGCCAGCAGGCTGGAGCTCTGGCTGAAGCTCTTCCCGCACTCGCCGCACTTGTACGGCTTCTCCGCCAGGTGCGTCCGCCGGTGCGTGGCCAGGTTGGAGCTGCGGCTGAAGCTCTTCCCGCACTCGCCGCACTGATAGGGCTTCTCGCCCGTGTGGGTTCTCCGGTGCGTGATGAGGGCCGAGCTCTGGCTGAACCTCTGCCCGCAGTCGGGGCACTCGTAGGGCTTCTCGCCCGTGTGGATCCGCTGGTGTCTGATGAGGTTGGAGTTGTAGCTGAAGCTCTCCCCGCACTCCTTACACTCGTAGGGCTTCTCGCCCGTGTGCGTGCCCTGGTGCGTGCTGAGGCTCGAGCGGTTGCCGAAGCTCTTCCCGCACTCGGGGCACGAGTACGGCTTCTCCCCGGTGTGGGTTCGCTGATGAGCGATGAGGTTGGGGCTCCGGCTGAAACTCTTGCCACACTCGGCGCACTGAAAGGGCTTCTCCCCCGTGTGGATCCTCTGGTGCGTGACGAGGTTTGCGCTGCGGCTAAAGCTCTTCCCGCAGTCCCTGCAGGTGTAGGGTTTCTCCCCGGTGTGAGTGGTTTGGTGCCTGCTAAAGTTGGAACCGTCACTGAAGCTTTTTCCACATTCGTCGCATTTGTAGTATTTCTCCCCCGTGTGGGTCCGCTCGTGAGTGATCAGGTGGGATTTCCGGCTAAAGGTTTTCCCACACTGGGGACATTCATAGGGCTTCTCCCCGAGGTAGGTGCCCTGGAGGCCAATGAGCTGTCCAACCTCCCTGGCCTGGGCGGGCACCTCCCCACTGTCCTCAGCTGGGGCGTTTCCCGGGGGCCCCCGGGAGCCACGGTCTCGGTCAACGTCGCCTTCCCCTTCCCGGGAGTCCGAGAACATCTCATGTGATTCCACGTCCTCAAATCCACCTTGATTAGAGTGCTCCCCATTTTCACTCTGGATCTGAAAATCTGAAATAATGAAGAAAAGGGTACAACTTATACTCAACTGCCTAGAATCAGGAGACAAGAAAAACAAAGGAGGTATCTAAAAAAAATTAACCTGGTGCGCCCTGGGTAGGTGAACCTTCTCAGACTGCTGGCCACGTACCACTTCCGGGTTTGAATCCCAGGTCCAGAGGGAAGCAACCAGTGTAAACAACTAGTGAAAACAAAATGATTCTTCCTCCTCTCCCTGCCTACCTGTCTACTCGCCTTCATTTCTGCCTATTCTTTTCCTTTACATTAAAAAAAAAAAAAATTTAGCCTTCTAGTGAAAATGAAGACGCTAGAGTAGTTTCCAGATCTCAGACCTTCGTGGTAATCACCCAGAATTTCCAAGTCTGAAACACGTGGGATCAATGTCTCCACCTTTTCTCCACAGGGAAATGAAGTTGGTGGGAGTCTGAAAATCCAAATAAAGGTGTGCCCTGGTGGCTCAGCACTAAGTTGGCAGATGGGGTGTGGGCCATGCATAGCCCAAGGTTCCAGCTTTGAGACCCGGAGCCAGGGAGAAAAAACGAAAATTTAATTTTTCAGAAGAGGAGCTTTACCAGATTAA
The DNA here is from genome assembly GCA_004363575.1 of Solenodon paradoxus. Taxonomy (NCBI): domain Eukaryota; kingdom Metazoa; phylum Chordata; class Mammalia; order Eulipotyphla; family Solenodontidae; genus Solenodon; species Solenodon paradoxus. Next base: position 205,647 of record RJWH01001995.1, on the reverse strand, counting down.
ATGGTGTGTGCAATTCCAAGATATCAGGAAGACAGCTCTGTCTTGTCGGGAAGCGAACACGGGGAGCAAGTGGGCGGAAGCATCAGATCTCCAGTCAAGAGAATGCAGATGAGTCAGGCTCTCAGGAAACAGGAAAGGAAAGGTCTCATCTCCCAAGATTACTGATCCCGCAAAACTTCTAAAGAAGGAAAGACGTCCCGTCCCCTTGTCTACACAGACTTTAGATCAGGGTTTGACCGAACTGTGCGGCCCAGGCTGATGAACTTCACTAACACACTTGATCCGGATACTGTGTGTCCCAGACAGCATCGGGATTATGAAGGAAGCGGAACAGAGCTGACAGCAAATGGCCGGTGGGAGCCTGCACATTCTGAGACATGGAGGGGACATTTGTCCAAGGCAGGATGCTTTCTGACCTTGAGAGTTATCTCTACGACACCAACCCATCTTACTGATTCATGTGCTGCTTTATAAACACGATGGACAAGCCTGCTCTACGTGGATGTACCGCTCCCATCAGCTCTGTGCTAATACAGCCGTGCGCACGTGTCTGTGACTAAAGTCAACGTTTGGGAAACCTGCACAGGTTAACAAACAGCTGCCGCTGAGATAAACTCGAAAGACGAGAAGCGTCTTCCCCTGTGCCCCACCGGTGGGTCATAAATGGTGCTGCTGTAGAAAACAGGAGGGTCCTCAGGGAACCTAGGCACTCTGGTGGACAGGTTCACAGTCCACAGACTCCCAATTCCCAGGCTTGTGTCTTGGCACAGGCGGGAACAACCAAGAGGAATAACTAAATTAAGTAAACAAAAATGCTTCTTCTCTCTCTTCCTGCCCACCTGCCTCTGCTCTCCTTCGTTCCAGCCTGCATCTTCCCTTAAAAAAAATTAAGCCTAGAATCATTAGACAGTCTAGCAGCTCCGCTTCCGGGCACTGAGCAGGGACTCAGAGTATTTGTACCTCCATGTGCAAACGTTATTCCTAATAAGCACAAGGTGAAGACATCCCTAATGTCCATCAGCAGATAAACATAAGCAGATGTGGGCCACCGACCCGGAGAGCATTACTCAGCCCTGAAAAGGCATGAAGCACTGACACAGGCTTCCTCTGGATGGACCTGAAGACGCTGCTACGGGAAACAGGCCAGACACCAAAGGCCAAGCACTGTGAGATCCACTTCTGTGGGGGCAGCGAGCAGGATGGTGGGGCCTGGGTGGCGGAGGGACGGCGTTCTGGTTGGGGAAGAGGAAAAGGCTCTCCAGACGGAGGGTGGTGATAGTGGCACCATGAGCATGTGCCCAGAGCCACTGACTGCCACCCGAACAGTTTAATGGAAAATATGTTCCACTCACCCACCTAAAACACGTGGCTCTCCATATGATCTTACGGACTAGCAGATTTAAATAGGTGACCAACTGAACAATTCTGAAAATGTAACGATGAAGTAAACAAATGCTCTGAAAGGCAGAGAATTCTTACAATTACATTTCTGGGCATCTACGAAGAAAGGACCAGTGTCTGCTGTGACGGGCATCTCCCTGGTGACCCAGGAGGCTGGGCGTCGGTTGATTGCTGGACTCCGTGTTTCCTCATTTCTGAATGGCCAGTCCCATCACTGAGAGTTTATTTCATTTTCGAGGGTTTGTTTCACAGGGCTGACTTTCTTTGTGCATTAGAGAAGCTGTTACAGGCAGAGCAGGGGTTTCTGACTCATTTGGAACACGGTAGACTTTGTATTGTCTTTTACCTTTGTTCACAGTATCTTTTTTTAAAAGGAAAGGTGCAGCAGGAATGAAGGCAGCAGGAGGCAGACAGAAAGAGAGGAAGAAGAAGCAGCTTTATTGAATTTTTATTTAGTTGTTCACACTGGTTGTTCCCCTGGACCCGAGACTCGAACCCAGGGACATGTGACCTGTGCTCCTTTGGAGTGAGTGACCTAACTGCTGCTCTACCAAGGCACACCCTGTCTTTTTCGGAATAAAAAGTCTCATTTGGAAGATTTCTGTTTTGCTTAAGAACTCCCTCCCCACCACAGATAATAAAACATTTCCACGTGCATTCCAGGTCTTCTACAACAGAGCCGCAAGCCGTCTCAAATTAACTTCTGTGTAACCTGTGGAGCAGGATCGAAGCCAGAATCTAATAGTTTTCAAGCTGGTGAGCCCCTGTCCAAAGAGCACGCACCTGGGCTCTTCGGTTCCTGGGGAGCCGCGGGCCTCTTCCCTCTGCAACTGCTGCTCCTGGAGCCCCTGCTCTTCCCCCCCCCCCCCCCCCCCGCCCCCGGGCCCCTCTAATGGCAGAGCACGTCCTGAGGCTGCTGGCAGGGCTGTGTGTGGCCCCCGGCCTGGCCAGGGGCCTTCCTCTCCTTGCTAAAAGCTATACTGAATGAGACAGGGAAACTGGATACAGGCTACACCTGAAGTTACCGAAAGTTACAATGAAACACACTGGCCACACACGTGCAGGCTGTAGCGCCAGGGCTCAAAATTCTCACATCCCTCCCGCTGCGACTCAGCACCATGGCCAGGGCCGCTGGTCTGACCACAGGCGTGACTCCCATTCCGCGGTTCCCGTCGCAGCGCTGCCGGCGAAGGCGGGAGGGCATCTGACTGTCCCTGGGTGACAGGGGACCACTGACAACACGGTGAGCTCGACTGTGGGTTTAAATGCACGCTCGTCAAATAGTTCAGTTAGGACGTTACATCCACGAGTTCAAATACTTAGGTAACTGAGTGATTTTGCTCTGAAGCTGAGAATCACGGCTTTGAGAAGATATACAGGCTCGTCCTGGCAGCTCGGCGGTTAAGTCCAGGGCCTCCGGCTAACATAGTCCACCTGCATCCCAAGGACCCAAGTTCACCGCCCAGAGCCAGAGTGTGTGTGTGAGGGGGACAACCAACAACTAAATACAATAATAAAATGCTTCTTCCTCCTCTCCCTGACTGTACCTTTAAAAAACACACCTTTCCAACCTTCCAACCCTCTCCAGTCCCCTTCTTGTTAGGGAAATGAAAGCAGCCGGCTGTCATCATCAAGGGAGCCCTTTACAGGCAGTGAGCTCCCGGGGTAACCGCTGCCTGTGCCCACAGTGACGCCGAGACCAGCTGTGTCATTCTCTGCTGCACAAGAGCAGCTGGAGGAAGGCGACGGCCTCGCTCCGATCCCGCTCACGCCTCACCGTGCAGGCGCCTCTCTGCGCCCAGGGTAAAGGAGATTCTTTCTCCCCTGCGGCCGCAGGTCCACGGACGACTCTTGAGTAGCAAAGCCGGCAGGGAGAGTGGAAACTGCGGCGCCTGAGGTCCACTCGGGCTGCTCTCCTGCCCCGGCCTGAGCCACACCCTGTGCCGTGGGGTCGGAAGTCAGAATCGCTGGGGCTCGGGGTGCAGGTGGCTCCGACGGGCAGCTATGTTTGAGGACCTGAGTCTGGTGCACAGACTGTCTGGCTGCAGGATGAGTGGGGATCACAGGAGCAATGGCACGGCCCCCAAAGTTTGGGGGGGCTGTTTCACACCCAACACATTTTCAGGTGATGACTGCCTGGTCCAGGGGTGGTTTTTTCCCCCTTCTCATCACCCCTTCTGGGTCTCAAAACCGGGTCCAGGGCTTTCATAGCCTGGGCCTGTCACCTGAGCCACAGACGGGGCTAAACACTCTGCGAGAAAGGGTTTCTGTTTGTTGAGGATATCTGTCAGGGCGTGTCACTGCTGAGCCAATGATGGTCCCTTTGCTGATATAGCAGTTCCGTTTAGGAGCCAGGGCTTCTGTGATAGACCTGCTGTCCATAAGAAAGGAGCATTTCCCATCATGCAGCCACGCCCTGACATCTGCAGTTTCGGGCAGGTGACCACTGAGGCCTGAGCCGCAGGGCTCTGCCGCTAGTGGGGGGTGTGGCCGATCTCATCTCAGGAGCTGGGTGAACTGGGCAGAGCATTAGACCAGCCGTCTGATTCTGCGGGAACTATACGTTCAAAACGAAAATCTGGCCGTACAATCTGGCTCTGACCGCAGACCCCAGGCTGCCGAGAGGAGACAGGGAGTGCGGGCTAGCCGCGGCTGTCGGGATGGGAGGCATCTGAATGAGTTATCAGAACGAATGTTTTATATTCAGATTTGCCCTCGAAAATCTGGGTTGTAGTTCCTCACATCACCAGTGAGAAAAAGTGGACGTTCTGATTCTCACGTTGGTGATTTGTAACAAATGGTCTTTCACTATGAAGCCAAACCAAAGCCACTGATTGTATCTTACGGGGAGGCCGGCTGGAGAGATGGTCTCAGGACTAAACGCGCACACTTACAAGTCCACCCACAGGGCTCCTTCCCTGTCATTTATTCACTGACGGATGTGTCCTGCCAGCTCCCCAGAAAGATACTTTCAGGGAAGTGTCCGTCTGTGAACTCACATTGGATTTCCAGACTCAAGCCTGTCCTTCTCAGGGCAGCTGTGGCCCTGGCCCTGGGCTGAGGTCTGGCCGGGTAACAGCAGGTGGAAAGGACACCTAGTTTACACTCAGGCCAGGAGGGATCCTGGGGTCTCTGCAGTTTGAAATGGGAACAGCACACGTGTCTGTACTCGAAACACACTGGTGCGCTGAACATAAATGTGATTAAAATGGAGCTTCTAAGAAGGACAACCCCATGGGCTGACTAAGTGCTCTGGCTGCACAGGCCTGCTGGCCTCACGGTCTAAGTTGCATCCTACCTGCCCTCCTGCTCAGGAGCCCCAAATATGCCCAGCTACATTCTGCCACCTTGACCTTGACCTGTTTTTGTTTTGTGCTTTTATAGACAAGAAGGAAGGGAGAAGAGGAAGAAGTATATGGAAGGGGGGAGGGGAGGGAGGGAGGGAAGGAAGAAAGGAAGGAAGCACTTTTATTTGTTCAATTGTTTTGTTTGCTCCAGTCCCAGATGTCAAACCTGGGTCCTTGGGCTTTACATGGTCTACACCCCGTTAGGGCCTGAGCCATGAGGGCGCACCAGATTTTTTGTTTTAACAAAAGCTTAGCATGGCTTTCCCAAGGAAAGGCCGATGGTCCTGGAAAAAGCCACCATCTATGTGCCTCCTTCATGGTGGGAGCCTCTGAGCTGCTCCCCACCCGCAGGAAGGACCCCCCACCCGCAGGAGGACAGAGGTGTCACCTTCTCATCCCGACTCTACTGCAGGATTCCCACTCTGTAGAGGGCTGCCTCCAAATTCTACCTTTTCCTAAAAACACACTTCCCGGCACGCCCTGGTGGAGTAGTGGTTTGGTCCGTCACCTTCAGTCAATAGACGGTCCACATACAACCTAAGGACCCGGGTCACTTAGGGGTGGGCGAACAATAAGGATGAACACCTAAATAAAATAAATGCTGCTTCCTCCTCTTTTTCCTGCCGGCTCGCCTGCTCGCCTTCACTCCTGCCTGCACCTTGCCTTAAAAAGAGAAAGAAAAACCACTCTCCACTCCTACCAGCCGGCACCTGAACAAGTAAGCTTGGGTCTGTACCCCCATGACCCCCAGACTGACTGGGGCTCACCCGCCGCCCCGCCAGCCCACCGGGCACTTTCCAGGCTCTTCTCCAGCAGCACCTCCGGCCCCAGCAGCACAGCCTCAGCTCCCCGGAGCCCTCTGACCTCTCCTCCCTGAGCTTCACCCGCACACAGACGGCGCTGCACGTGGCCCTGGGGCACACGCAGCTCCAAGTCAGCACAGGGTCCACTGGGGGTCCAGTTCACAGAGACGAGTGGCTAAATGGCACACCTGGATCCCAGAATGTGCAGGTGACACAGGAGATGAGCACATAACTGCTCTCCAGAGCTCAAGCTTGCAGTGAGTCTTCTGAGAGCCCAGGGGGACTTTATACCCTGGAAGGGTCCCAGCTAGTGCTGGCTTACTCCCCATTTAGCTTGATTTCACAAAAACAATCACTTTAAAAATAGGATTATTTGGTTTTCCTAATTGCTAGCATTTCAACTATTAGGGTATTTATTACACAAGCAAGTGAAAGGCCAGGGGGTAGTTTAGAGGGTCCTCCGCAATCCTCCACAGCCTCCCAGAGCCTCCAGAGTAAAATCTGAGCTTACTAAGCACATGTCACTCCCAGAGTCCCTAAGTCCCTCTTTTACTGAGCTCTGGACCAGTTACTGCCCATGGGCATTAAAAAGGTAACAAGGGCACGCCCCGGTGGAACAGTGGTTTGATCTGCCGCCTTCAGCCAAGCTCATCCACGTACATCCCAGGGACCCAGGATCTCAAGGGGACTGGGAGGAAAAATCAAGATGAAAAACTAACTAAAGCTTCCTCCCCTCTCCTGTCTGCCTGCTGGCTCGCCTTCATTCCTGCTGCACCATTCCTTTAAAAAAAAAAAAAGGTGACAGGTGCTGCCTGCCAGCAGGCAGAATAGGCCAGCGCCCCCACTCTGTCCCAGATCCCACTGCCCTGCCCCCACCCCCACCCCCACCCCCCTGCTGGGCTCACATCTCACCCTCACCTTGGTGCCGGAGGCTCTGGGTCAGGTCATCCACCAGGGACACTGTCTCCTCGCTGCCTTCTGGTCGGTGCTCCTGCAGCCAGGCCTGAATTTCCCGGGGCAGCAGGGTCAGCATTTGCTCCCTGGTGTGCACCTCAGGCCGCAGCCAGCGCTGGCAGAGCTCCCGAAGCTGGCCCAGCGCGCCCCGTGGCCCCGCGGCTTCCTCGCCTGGGCGGCTCTTGCCCGGGCTCTGGGCAAAGGGCTCAGCCTCAGGGCCGTCCTCCTGCAGGACGGCCTCCTGCACCCAGGAGTCGTCCCCCAGGACCATGGTGGTCACCTCCTCCTCTGGCTCGTCTTCCTCTTGAGGACCCTGGACCAAGGGGCTCAGAGGCGCCGCGGGCACCTCCGCAGCCATCATCCACGCTCCCACGACGGTGGGCTCCCAGCCTCACCCGTCAGTCTTCTCCTGCGGTGCTTGAGAAGCCCCTGCCCTCCTTGAGTTTTAACAAGTAGCCCTGCACAGAAACAAAACGGAATCAGAATCATTAGTCAACTGTTCTAGAAGGATCTACTAGCAACCCAGGTCAGGCACCAAGCAATTCTTACATAGGCAACTCTGCACGTCGCCTATCCCTGGCGAAGGAGAAATGTGTACTCCTGAAAACAGCGCTCTGTGGCAAGCCAAGTCAAGGGCCATCAGACGCACAGGAGCACTTTTCTTTCCAGAAAACCAAGGCTTGGCACCCCATTTACGGGTATTTACCCGAAAGATATAAAAACACTAATTCAATGGACAATGATGAGAATGCTTGGAGACGTGGGGGCAGGCAGGGTGTGTGGACAGTATCTGAGGGATGGGGAACCTGCACATGAGTTAATTTTAATAACAATGTAAAACTTTCTTATATAACTTTGTAAAACAAAGTTACTTCAATAAAATACTAAAAAGTTACACACACACACCAAGGCTTGAGTATCAGAAATTCCAAGCCCTCTTAGAAGTCTGGAGTTCTGCTCCCTCCCCAGAGCAGGCTTGCTGCAGAGTGACCTCGACCTCACCGACAACTCCACCTCGGAGACCACCTAAACAGTGGAAATAATACCCATCCTTCTTCTCTTACGGGGACATCTGAAGAGTTAGCAGTGGGTAAGATGTTGTAACTGAGCCTCCAGGTGTTAATGCAAACCTGGGTCCCTGAGATGTCTGCAGACTGCACAGGGTCACAGCAGCAGACCAAACAACTCCTCCACCAGGGCCTGCCAACTATCACCGTATTTTAAAGTATGAAGTTTGAACATGCTCATGCTCTTTAATCCAGCGTTGACTCTCAATAATTTGTCTTTTAAAATACCCATTTTTGCAGCGAGAAATCTGCAGACACACAACCAACTGTTTCTAATTGGAGAAAAAACAAAAACAAAAAAACTACAGCTTAAACTCCAGTGGTGGGTAAATGGTTTATAAATAATAGCGCATGAATACAGCAAAATATATTTTAAAGTATATTGACAATAATGTCTACTTTTGGGAGGGGGTTACAGCTGGCAAGGGGCTCAAAGGAGTCTTTGGGGGTGCTGGAAATGTTCTGTATCTTGATTTGTATTAATAAGCTTACATATGAAATTTAAGATGTGTACTCTTGTATGCATTTTGAAATATTTTTAAATGATGCTGACAAGGATTATTAATCATGAATGATTTCATAAAATCTCATCATATGAAAACAATGGGTGAAAAGAAAACCAGCACAGCGGAAAAGCTATAGACACAGTATAACCCCAACTCCTTTCAAAAATGAACACAAGTGGGGAAAAACTCTGGATGAGAACTACAAAATGTTGAGAGCAGTGAAATTACAGTTTTAAGTAAACATTATAGAATCAGTGAAAGCTGTTTAAAAAACCTTTAGTGGTGCGCCCCGGTGGACTAGCGGCTAGCTCAGCCACCCGCGAAGGAGCGCAGCCCACACACTTCCCAAGGACACGACCAGGATTCGTGTTCTTGGGGGGGGGGGGGGGAGTGGCGGGGTACAACCAAAGTGAACAAGTGAAAATGAAATTAAAAAATGCTTCTTCTTTCTCTCTCTTCCTATCTGCCTGCCTTGCTGTTGGCCTTCATTCCTGCCGGCCTTCATTCCTGCCTGCATCCTTCCTTAAAAAAGAAAATTATTACTACGTCATAAATCTCAGATAACACTTTAAAAAAGTAAAAGATTAACACGGAAGAAAAAAATTTTAAACAGAGCACACAAACAGAAAACAAAACTAGTGGGGAACCAGAAGCTCTTAAAATGTATTTACAGGTGCGCCCTGGTGGAGCAGCGGTTAGGCTAATGGTCTCCGAAGGAGCACAGGCCATATACCCCTGGGTTCAAGGCCCGGGTCCGAGGGAAAAGAACCAATGTGAACAACTAAATAAAATGCTTCTTCCTCTCCCTGCCCGCCTGGGTACTTGCTATTCCTACCTGTACCTTCCCTTTTTATTTTTTTTATTGTAGGCGTGTTTGGCCAGAAGAAACAACACAGGTATAAGAGAACTTTCCTCGGGAGGCGGATAAAGCCGATCCAGGCCGGCCAATTCGCCGTCCGAGCAGCGGCAAGACACGCCCCCTCCGAACTCGGTCTCCCCATCCATAAAAGGGGGAGCTGCGCGGGATGCCGTCCCGGCGCCCGGCCCTCCAAACCCGGCGCCCCGCGGCACGTGCCAGGCGCTCGCCGCGGCCCAGGGGAGTCCGGGCACTTAGCGCAGCGCCCGGCCGCGGGGAGCGGGGCGACGGCCCGGAGGGGACAGCGCCCCGCGCCCCTCCCCCAGGACGGCCCCCGCACTGCCTGCAGGCCCGTTATTCCCGCGACTCGGGCCACATCCCCGGCGCGCGCCCCGCAGGCCTGATGGCCGGCTCACCTCTCGGAGACCCGCTCCCGCTCCCGCGGCTCCGCGCGCTAAAGTGCCCCCGGCCCGGCCGGCCCCTCTGGACGCGCCGCGGCTCCAGCCCGAGGGGCACCGAGAACAATGGACGGGAGAGCTCCGCCCCCCGCCGCGCTCATTGGCCGCCGAGAGCGGTCCCTGGAAACCCTGCCTTCCTATTGGCGGAGGCAGCGCCCCGCCCGGCCGCCGGGGAGGCTGGGCCCAAGGCCTAGCTGGAGACGTAGTCCGCGCGGCGCACCGCCCGCGGGAAGGCAGCGAGGATCTCGGGACCGCGTGGAGTGCCCGGGGCCAGAGACGGGAAAGTCTCAGACTGGCCCCCTTGTCGGCCAGAGCCGTGACCTGGGACGGGTCACTTCATTTCTGAAAGGCCTCAGCGAATTTGTATAAAGCTGCAGGTTTGATGAATGGACTTGAAAGTCCTTTGCAGACGCCTGTGATCGGCAGAGCTGGTAATACCTGGTCTGGCCCTTCAGCGAAAGCAGCCCCTGAGCAGGAGAGAATGTGCGCAGGGACCGTCCTCCCGCAGCCTGAAGACGCAGGCGCAGGAACTTCATATGTCTGCCCCTTCTGTGGGGACTCCCATTCTTTTCATCTATCCCGCCTTCGGTGGGGCCGTCCTGTCACCTAGGGAGCCCTCCCCAGGCAGACACCGCCCAGGCATACCTGTCAGAGGTCTGCACTTTGGTAGACAAAAAAACCGTCCTGGGACCCCCTCTCCCTGCCAGAAGAAACTTACCCAAGTGCAAGTCGAAACAAATTCGGCCCAATTTTGTGAAAGACCATGTGAGAATGTACTAACTTGAATGAGCATGCGCCCCTCACCCCATCTGTTGGCTACAAGATGAGACAAATTTCTCTGAATACTCCCTAAGGCTCCTGCAATGTCATTTCGTTTTATTTGAATGTTTATTTTGAAAGAAAGGGGGCAGGCAAGTAGGAAGACAGAGAGAGGAGGAAGAAATGCCCATTTGTTGTATTTAGCTGTTTATCTTAGTTGCTTTCTCTCCCCAGTTGGAACCTGGGTCCTAGTATGTGGGCTACGGCCAGTGGCCTTGTCCCCTAGGCCAGCAGGATACACCTATAATAACGTTTAAAATCGCCCTGTACTTGCCTCTCAGTCTCCAGATAATATTCAAAGCCAAAGGGTCTGAGCATAAACCTCTCTTGTGTAACTTGAGACATTAAATGCACATCAAACTGTCCCCACTCAAGGGCTGTTGTTCTAAAAAGCCTGTCCGGCAAACAGTAACCGCGGGCCTCTGCGCAGACTGTTCTCGGTTGGAATCCTCACGATTAATGAACGCGTGCTTTATTAAGTCGTGCTTTCAGGAGTCGTTTCACAGCAGTTGTCAGCTGACCCCTGCCTTGCTTACCACCACTTTCAGTCCTGGAGCGTGACTGTGGGAGGCTGATGTCCACCTCGCCCCCAAGCTCTGTGCTGGGACGACTGTGTGTGTTTTCACCAAGCAATTGCTGCAGACACACACGACTGCATTTGCTGGTTTCATTTTCATTTTCAGGTAAATTTGTTGTTTGTCTCATGGGTGTTTGAACGGTGTTGCGTGTTTGTTGGCGATTTTAGTCTCATTTGCTGTGGACTTACTGTGTGTATCTTTCCTTCCATCCTTTTTTGAAAGGAAAGGTGCAGGCAGGAATGAAGGTGAGCCAGCAGGCAGGCAGGCAGGAAGAGAGAGAAGCATTTTATTTATTGTTTTCGTTTAGTGGTTCACGCAGAGCCTGGTCTGGAACCCAGCAGTGCATGTCCTGGCACTCCTTTGGTGGCCATTGTCCTAGCGGCTACTTGACTGGGCCGCACCTCTTCCTGTTTTTTAAATTGAGTTTGCTTGTGATTTGTGAGAAACACACATGGTCATTTAGATGACTGAAGTTTATTTCTCATGTTTATTGGTGTTCATCCCCACTTCCTGGCTCACAGCTCCTGAAAGCCTTGGAATGTCCTGAGTTTGAGAGCGTTAAGGGGGTCCCTTGTTATGTGAATGAGTTGACTTCCAGAAAACACCTGAGCACCTGGGCTGGTTGCCAGAGAATCAACCTTGTGTCATCAGCCCCTAATGGGGCTTGGAACTTCTGAGTCACAGCCCCAGATCTCCAGGGAGGGGAGAGGGACTGGAGGTTGAGTTCAATCACCAATGGCCAATGATGACTCAGACACACCTAAGTAAGGAAGCTTCCGGAAAAGCCCCAAAGAAGGGCTACGGAGCTCTCTGGGCTGGCGAACACTCGGAGATTTGGAGAGAGGGTGTGGAAGCTCCATGCCTGTCCCCACGCCTGGCCCTGGGCACCCCTTCAGTCCAACCAACCCTGAGTTATAGCCTCTGCAATGAATCGGTGACTAGTAAGTGGGTTACCTGTGTCCTGTGAGCCGGATTCATCGAACCTAGGGGGGCCCTGGGAGCCTCTGGTCTGTGACCAGCAGGTCACCAGCCTGGCTGGTGACAGGCACCTGCAGTGAAGGGCAGTCCTGGAGATGGAGCCCTCACCAGTGAAACCTGGAATTCCCAGGTGGTGACCAATTCAGAGCTGAACTCTCAGAACCATTCTCATGTCAGAACCGGAGCTGGTGTGGGGAGACAGCCCCACATTCTTACTTGGAATTGGGTCCCAGCATGCCTAAACTACACATATGACACTTTTTCATACATTAAAAAGCCTGTCCCAGCAGGTGGTGGTGGAGCCCACGAGACCCTGGTGAAGGATATTTGGTGATGTGGTGGAAGAAGGCAGGGTGTGTGGACCCATAGCTGAGGAATGGGGATCCTGCGTATGAGTTTATTTTAACATGCAAAATCAAAGTTACTGCGATAAAAAAAATAAAATAAAAAAATTGTCCCAGAAGTTGCAACTTATTTTCTCTGTTTGCTCTTTGCTTTTTGCTTTTCATAAATATCAAATCTGGTGTTTTTATGCCATCGACTTTATCAGTCTTACCTTTTTGTAGCTTCTGAGTTTTATGTCATGCTTAGACAGTAGCTTAACCACTCCAAAGATGAGTTGCATTTCACCATTGTTCACCAGTTAACCCCTTAATTAATCCAGGTAGAAAGATGTCGTCAGGGTCACCTCCCAGAAGCTGCAAGCCTGGTAGCGTCCGCCTCAGCCCGCACGGGTCTCTTGCGAACAGCACCCCCTGCAGGCCGGCGCGGGAATCCCGCCACCCCGTCTCCACGTTCTAGAACAGGCTCGCAAACCTCGCAGGACGCAGGACGGCGGGTGAACTTGTGTTGATGGTCTTGTGTTAATGATATTCGCCTCCGCCTTTCCATCTTCACTAGGTGTGCTCGTTTACACAAAAGGGGAAGGATTTGCGTGGGATGGGGACACTGCTGGAACTTTCCAGCAGCCTGACTTCCTTCACCTCTGCTTCTATCCCAAGTCAACCTTCTTTATCACCAGAAATTGGCTTTCTTGTCAAGGAGAGTCCTGGAGACAGCCACCTCTGCCTCTGATTCCGGGCCCACATCAACGACCCCAGCTTTAGATACAGAGCAAGGAGCATTTCAGACCCGTTCCCCTGCGCCCTGGTGGCTCAGCTGTTCAAGTCTGCGACTTTTCTGCATGGCGGGCGTAATCCACGCAAAGCCAAGGACTTGGGTCTGTGGCCGATGGGTACGGGGCCAGGGGTGTGGGCAGTGTGGACAGGCAACGCAAATACCTAAGTGGACAGACAAAGGCTTTTTCCTCCTCTCTCTTCCTGCCTGCCTGCTTCCTGCCTCTAGACAGACAGATAGGCGGGCACCGGTGGAGTAGCGGTGTGCTCAGCTGTCTCCAACCAAAGCACAGTCCACATGCCTCCAAAGGACCTGAGTTTGCATCCCACGCCAGAGGGAACAACCAAGATGAACAAATAAATAAAAATAAAGTGCTTCTTCCACCTGCCTGCCTGCCTACTCACCTTCCTTCTTACGTGCACCTTTTCTTTAAAAAAAATAAATAAATAAATATTTAAATTTAAAAATAGCATCATCGTGATTCTATGGAGAAAGGGCCAAGCTACTGTTAGGCTGGCCCAGAAGGACAAAATGGCGGCCATACCCGGGAAGTCTGACGAAACCACACCTGGAATCACAGGACCAATCCCCAATCGCCACGTATGAAGCCCGGGAAATTCTTTTATATAAAGATCGCGCTTCCCTTTGTTGGGGCGCGACTTCCTCGGCCCTCGTTCTGCGGACCGGAGAACCTCGCCCGGGTGCGCAAACCCCAATAAAGCCCTGCCTGGCTATTCGACTTTTTGTCTAATTGACTTTCTTTCCTCGTGAAGCTCAGAAAAAACCTTTCAGCTACAACCAGCCTGGGACAGCAAGCAAGCTGAGAAGCAGCTGCAGTGAGGAGAGTTTCTGCTCCACGTGATTTCTCTCTCCATCCCCAGAGCACCAGGGCACAAGGGCTCTGCTCTGCCCCTTGAACATTCTTAGCTAAGAATGTCAGAGATGGGCGCCCCCCCCCCCCCCCCCCCCCCG
>RJWH01001995.1:0-191692 GCA_004363575.1 Solenodon paradoxus | reverse complement strand
GCCGCCCCCCGGTGACTCAGTGACTAAGGGGCAGGCTGTGTAAAGCCCAGGGACTGGGGTTCAGACATGGGGCCCAAGGAAAACTTTAAGAAGAAAAAAACAAACTTCCAAGCACTCCTCTGGCGAACTCAGTTCTATCAGCAGGAATAGCAGGAACTCCCGGCGTAGACGGGAGCTGAGAGGAGTTGGGGCCGAGAAATACGCCGAGACTCCAGAAACCACAGTGCGATCTCTCTGCAGAAACAGCCCAGCCACCAGCCCTCGTCCGCCACCTCGCTCTCAGGGTTCCAAGACCAGGGACAGAGCTCTTGGCTGGTTGAGTCTAAATCACAGGCCCAACCTGGACCCCGTAGGGTGAGCAGATTAGATCCCGCACCAAGTAGCTCTCACCACGGAGACGGAAGGCCTCTGGGAAAAGCTGGACCCGCACAAATGCAATGTGTCGATATGTGTCTGCAGATGCGGAGCCAGAAGGACCTGGCCCCTCGCAGGCTCGCCGAAGACCCCAGGAGCTCCCGCTCCTCTGGATTGGATGTCGGAGATAGGAAGGGATGTTTTCCATGACACCGTCCAATGTCCCCTGAGCTAAGAGCCCAGGCATCGAGGCACAGAGCCCCGAGGATGCAGGAAGAACCCCCGCATGGTGCAATGTGACCTGTGTCCCGGATGTCAGGGTACAAAGGGGTCTCTTCTGGTTGTGCAAAGGCTGTGTCTCGTGTCTGTCAGTTCTGTCCTGGAGTCAGGGCCACTGGATGTGACTGAAGGTCGTACCAATGCGCAGTGGTGTAAGAACGTAAGATGTCATGAGATCGGCCTAAACGAAGGTGGAAATGAAAGGAGGTTCATCCTCAAAATGCCTGGACAGGAAGGAGAGCTAAAGGAGGGGCTCAGGGAAACACTGATTTTGAAGAAGAGGCTTGGAATTTAGTCCAAGGAGTGTCACTGAGTCACAGGGAAATAAAGGATCGCGTGACACATCTGCCCCTGGAAGGATAGGTGGAGCAGGAATTTTGTTTTTATTGTTTAAAAGGAGGAAGTAAGGGATAGGAGGAAGGAGCACTTGGAAGCAAGGGAGGGGGAGGGGGGAAGGGGAAGGGGGCTGGGAAGGAGGAGAGAGGGAGGGAGGACTTAAGTTTTATTTTGTTTGCTTCTCTGTCCCTGGCTCTTGAACCCAGGCCCTTGGGCTTTGCAAGGTCTAGTCCCACTCACAGGCCTAGTGCCTGAGTCTGGGGCATGCCAGAAATTATTTGCTTCTTACAGTGGAATGTTTCAACTCCCCCAAGACCAGCACCTTTTCTTGTTTTATGAATGATTAGTATCTGGGGTGACACAGGAGGCCTCTGGGCCCTGTGCTGCCCTGTGGGACCCTGGCTTCTCTTTTTTTCAGTGGTCCTGTGCTGGTCCAACTTCCCCAGCCCCTTTGTGCCAAGAAGGAGGAGGAGGGAGGATGGATTTACTGCCTCCAGCCAGTTCCCATGCCCTATTCTGAGCTGCTCTATTTCAGGATATTTCTGGGAAGGAACAGGGTGCACCGGGGTGAACGGAAAGGGGCCCCAGTGTGGGAGCTACTTGCCAAGACACAGAGGCATCGGGGCTGCTTGAGACGGGGTATGTTAGACAGGGAATTTCACTGTATAATCTCTGTTACAAGGGAAGACTGCTTCCAAGACAGGAAGAAGACAAAGGAAAGGGAGTGTTATAAAACACCCCTCCCCCACCCCCAAATCCCAAGGCTCCTTAATCCTTAATCTCACAGGAAGAAAGTGATCACTGAAACAGTGATCACTGCAGAGAAAAATGTCAACTTCCAGTAACAGCTAGTGATGCACTTGGACCACAAGAGAGCCTTTAAGACAAGCTTCTCCAGCCACGCTACTGTCCTAAGCTGTCCCTTTACAGATTTTGGAGCCACTGACTGTAGGAGTTACTGACCACAGGCCTGAGGAGGTAGACACCTCCGGGGAACAACCTGGTGCCCGAGACTTTCCCCAATGAAAGTGCAAATCAGAACAAATGTAGATTTTTCTCCGTTGCCTGGACCACACTCTCAAAGGAGAGAACACGCAGTGACGGTGTTGCCAGTGAGGAAGACGATTCTTTCTCCTGTGGGTGGACGTCTAAATGGGCGCAGCTACCTGGAAAGCAAAGCAGGAATTCTATTGCTGGGAATCTATCCTCTCGATAGAATGACAGAAATATGCCAAGATATGCATCGGAATATTTATTACATCTATATTTATAACAAAAATAGAAATACTTTAAACGTTTATAGACAGAAGACTAGATAAATAATGCATGGCACCTCTGGACCTTGGAATTCTATTTAGCCTTTGAGAAGTGATCTCTATAATATAGAAAGTGCTTCAGGTGGGTAGAAAAAGCAAGGTAATACGAGGTTTGCATATAGTATGTTGCACAGTACATCCGTTTTTTTAAATGCAGAGGAGCGTGTGCCCTTGCGGCTGGGGCAGCTGATCTGCTGCTGTGTGGCCATGTGAAGCCCCAGGAGCCGAGTTTGAACCCAGATCGGGTCAAAAATCATAAATAAATAAACACATTTTTCTTTCTCTCCCTTCAAATACTTATTCTCCTCTCCCTTCCTTTCTCTTTTTAAATATGCGTCTGTGTATATATGCGTAGAGAAAAGGATCATTTAAGGCATGCTGACAGCTGCATAGCCTTTTTTCTTGTAAAGTGTGAGCATTAAGTGTGAGTGGTTTTGGCTTCAGTGAGAAGGGCTGGGAAACAGATTTTTTCCCTTGCATTTGATAGTTGGCTGAGATGGATGACATCTTACCATGTGTGCGCCTTCACGAATAACGGGTGCACCCGTGCGGCTCAGCGGCTAAGACGCAGGCCCTGTAAAGCCAAGAATCTGGGCTCAAGACTCGGGGCTGAGGGAAGGGAGAACATGAACGGGAAGTCAAGGATGGCATGTCCTTTCCTCTTAGAACTTGTTTCTTTTTTAAGGAAAGGAGCAGGCAGGAATGAAGGCCAGCAGGCAGGCAGGAAGAGAGGAGGAGAAGCACTCTGTTCATTTACTTGCTTCCCTGGTTGACCCCCGGACCCGGGACGCAAGCCAGGGGACCACCGGCTGGAGGCAGCGAACCTAACAGTTGCTTCACAGGGCGCACTTGAACCTTTCTCTTAATTTTGCTGTGAACGTGCTTTAAAAAGAATTAAATCTTTAAAAAATTAAGTACCCCCCCCCCACAACACACAGACAGTAACACACCCTTTAGATGAGAAAAAGAAACATTTCAAAACGCAACAGCGAAGTGAGATATACTTAATGTTGACATTTTGGAAAACACCGATGCCTTTAAAAAGACTAGAAGCCACACGTTTGTCTCCCAAAGCAACCTCTGCGCGGCTGCGGCGAGTTTCCTTCCAGTCTCTTCCACCGGGCTGCCTCTGCGAACCTCTCCAGAATGAATGAAGCTGCAACTGACCGCAGCGGCGGCTGCGAGTCCGCCAGCTCCTCCCTCGCCGGCCTCCGCCTTCCCGGCTGCCGCCACCAGGTCTCAGGCCGTCGCCCGAGCCCCGGGCGCACACCCGAGGGAGAACCGCTCCGGGCTGTCTCCGCAATGTCTCTTCACCGCCACCAGGTGTCATCCTCGGATAAGGCGACCCCAGCCGCCGGTCTTCGGCGTCCAGCTGGCTGGTCACTCAAGGTGGACGGAAAGGGTAGGGTTGCTGACCACAGAGGGTAGGTCTTCATCTTTTCTGTATTTCTTGAGACCTTGGGCACGAGATGGAGTTAGGAATTATCCACCTTAAAAGGAAGAAAAGAGGGTGCGCCCTCCCGGGTGGAGAAGGTTCTGTGCGGCACCCAAGTCCCGATATCTCCAGGTCCAGACTGCGGCCGGGGGGCACAACCCATGCGAGCAAATAAGTAAAATGAAGTGCTTCTTCCTCCTCTTCTTGCCTGCCTCTGCTCTCCTTCATTCCTGCCTGCACCTTTCCTTTAAAAAATCATCTTTAGGGGCCCCTGGTGGAATAGTGGTTAGCTCAGTCGCCTCCAAAGGAGCAGGCCACGCACCCCTGGGTTCAAGTCCTAGGTCCAGGGGAACAACCAGTGCGAACAACTAAATAAAAATGAAATAAAGTGCTTCTCCTTCTTTGCCTCGCTCTGCTTTCCTTCATTCCTGCCTGCACCTTTCCTGTAAAAAAAGGAAAAAAGAGGAAAAGAGCCCTGTGAGTTTAAAGACCAGACCTGTGTGCTGTGCCCTCGGGTGGTTCATATGAGTTTCTCCACCTCGGACCTTGGATTGCAAATTCCCAGGAAGCAGAGGTTCTATTTCTAACTTGCTGTTAAAATTAGCATTGCTTTAGTTATTTGGGGAATGTTTGTTTTCAAAGACTATAAACTCACTCAGAAAGCTCCTGACCAAGAGAGGGATGGGTGGGAAGGTGCAGGGAGGACTGATACAGAGAGCAGTGAACACAGACCCATGGGGGCCAGAGCCAAAGGCCAGAAGCCACGTGGCCTGGCCCCAGGACTAGCCTCCCGTCCCCTCTGCTGCTCTCTGACACTGACTCATTCCTCCGTTCTCCACACAGTGCCAAGTTCCCCACGATGTCCCGGGTCCTGCACCCTCCTGCAGGAGCCTCTTGGACCCGGGGTCCATGTTCCCGGGACGGAGGATTTCCCTGCGGCCTTGAGTTTGTGCCCTAGATCAAAAGTCCTTTCCCTGTCCAACCACTTGTCACAGGAAAGTGGGATCCCATGGAGCAAACTAGCCCCAGGGACCTGCTTCAGCAGAGGGAGCACTTCTGAGAGGTGGGGGGTGGCCAGAGAGGGTACATCCACAGTCCATGCCCGACAGAACCTGTTAGCTCATGAGACGTGGCTGAGAAAAGTGGCCAAGAGCTGGGATTTTCACAGGGAGACCAGCCACCCCCATATGTCCAGGTCTCTGGCATTTCCAGGATGTGCACCTCAGCTGCTGCCAGGACAGTGCTTAGAGTTTCCCAGGACGTGACGCGTTTGCAGCTCAAGTCAGGACGTCCCCGACGATGTGGGCAGAGTCAGTCCCCCTGGATTTGGACCCTGGCTCAGCTGCGATAGCTGTGTGACCCTGAGCAAGTCATTATCCTGGTGGACCTGAGGCTCCTCCTGGGGGATGAGGGGACCAGCTCCCACCTCACAGAGTAACAGACAGGCGATGACGCACGGAGTTTAAAAACGGAAATAAGATGAAGAGTAAAAAGTAAATCTTCTCACCTTTGTTCCTCAGGCCACTGGCTCGCATATCCCTTCCCTAGAAGTGCTCACTTAGCAGCTTCGTGACTAGCTTTGCACAGATTGTGAATTAAAGGAAGGTATGTGCAGATCCCTTTTTTATACAAATGTCAGTAGACTAGGATGCTACTCTGTTGATAGCTTTTTATTTTCATGTCGTACTATGTCTTAGAAGGCCTTTCACATCAGGGCATTTAGATCTGTCTCATTATTTTTATTTTTTTCTGTCTCTTTTTTTTTTTTTCCTTGTCTCATTTATTTTTAATAGCAGCATTTCACAACCTGGGGATAAAATTAATTCAAGCGTTTTCTTACTGATTGTCATTTGGGTTGTTTCCAGTCTTTTATGTTATAAACATTATAACAAATGACAGACTCTTATAATGACTTCTCTGTGCACACTCATGTCTGTGCCTGTAGAATAAATGCCTGCATGTGACAATCTGGGTCAAAGGAGCTGGTCATCATTGATTATTACTATGATTATGACTCTCCAAGAAGTTGGAAGGATCCATTCGTCCCTCCCGAAGGCTGACAGCACTGTGCACGGAGCAGGAAGAGGACATTATCTAGTGACTTTTGTAAGTAAGTCCTGGTACTGACATCTTGGAAACTTCTAGAAGTAGCCTCTGTTACTTCTCTCTTTTTTGCATGTTTCCTTCTTTCACGGTTGACACTGGCAAATGTCTCCGTTCCCAAAAATGTGTCAGTTGGCGGGTGTCTTGACCTGGTTCCCTGAGAAAACAGAGCAGGGCTCATACGCTAACACGTCAGGGAAGCAGGCGTGAAGGGAAAATGGAAAAAGTCGACGAAGGGGAAGCAGTCCGAGGGCCTGCGTTGCTGGGCCGGCCACCGCTTGCACCAGCACTGCTGCTTCCTGGGCCTCAGGGGACACCTTTGAGATGCCAGATAAAGTGACGGGTCTGCCGACATCTATGGGGCGGAGTGTGGGGGAGGAGGAGGAAGGAGGGACAGTATCTTCAGGCTGTGTCTCCCATTGGCCACCTCAGGGCGCCAATGCGTCCTCTCTCATGAGGCATCACCCCGGCTCCAGCAGCAGCCTTGGAGACAGCTGGGACCCAGAACGGTGGTGTCCGCCTCCGTGGCCACAACCTGCAGCCTGCGTCAGCGCGTGCCCGGAGGGTGTTTCAGCAGGGTCTCTGCATCAGCAGGAGCAGAGAGCCCACAGGCAGAGGACAGAGCAGGCCCTGGCGGGTCACGCCCTCTGCGACCTGATGGGCCCGGGGGCTCTGGCCGGAGAGCAGGCCGAGGGCAGGGTTCGGGATGGAAGTAACGTGAGTCTGGTACAGATGGGGACATGTCCCTGGCTCCCTGATCCTGAGCTGAAGCTTGTAGGGTGGTTGAAATCAGGATGCATCCTCAAGTTGACACTGTGTTAGTTTAATTGGCCCCCTGCCCGGGGTGTTTTAGATGAAATACGTCACTGGCTGAGGCTGACGTGTGTCAGCACAACTCATCAGAGCCTGAGCGCAGAAATGTTCTCACAAGGGAAGAACTCCTGGTGGGAGGCCTAGAGGAAGAGCAGTGAGCAGACGCATCCACCGGGCCGTCCTTCTCGCCCAGGGTTGGTGACCAGCTGTCTTACAATGCTATGCCTCTGGCTTAGGTTCCCTCCAGGCTGGGACACAAAGGTTCCTTCGTGCATCCAGGCTGAGCAGTGGCTGTCGCAAAGGCAGGACTCTGTGTTAAAGACGTGCTTTGACAAACGCAGGTGTAACCGATGGCTTCACTCCTATGTGGAATAAACCAGCTAACAGAACCCAGCAAATCACAGGATGCAAGACTGGCTGTCAGGGGAGATGGGCAAGGAGGGGCGGGAACCGGCTGAAAGCTGTCAGGACAGAGGCGGCAGGAAGTCGGCGTCTGCACATCTGTGCACATGCACACACGTGTCTGTAGAGTAAGTTCCTAGATGTGAAAGTCTGGGCCAAAGGAGCTCTGACTAGGGTTCTGACCAGGAAGCGATCGATACACTTCGAGGCGTGTTGATTATCCTCAACATCATAAAGAATGTAAACCCAATAACCCGTAATAAAAGTACAGGTGCGACTGCACAACGCTGCTCTGATTTTTAAAGTGCGCCTGTGTATGAGTGTGTCTAACAGAGCTCTTCCAGGTTCGTGTCTGCAGCAAAAGCCTAACTCGTGGGTCTCTAAAATGCAGTCTTGGCGTACTCTGGTGGCAGTGGATGGCTCAATCGCCTTCGAAGGACGCAGGACGGGTTCGAGCCCTGGGTCAGGGGAGACAACCAGTGTGAACTAAATCAAAACACAATAAAATGCTTCCTCCTCCTGTCTCCTCCTGCCTGTCCACTCACCTTTATTCTTGCCTGCAACCTGCCTTAAGAAAAATAAAGTCATTTTGAGTACAAATCCTCACATTTCCAGTCGAGGTCCTTGGACAGCAGTGCTGGGTTCTGCCTGGGACTTTGTTAGAAATGAGCATCTCAGGCTCATTCCAAACCTGCTGCATCAGAATCTGCATTCAGAATGCCAGCTCCCATATCAGCTGGTAAGTACATAGCTAAATATGGTGCGTTCACACCACTGAATAGTCTTTAGCTGTAAGAGGAAGTACTGGCCTGTGATAGGACATGTGTAAACTCTGAAAACATGCTACATGAAAGAAGACAAAACCGACTACATAGCGTGCGACTCCATGCATATGAAACACGAGGACGGCAAATCTATGGACACAGAAAACAGGCGAGTGTGTGCGTCCGGCAGCAGAGGGCTTGGGAGTTCTGCTAAGAGGCGAGGGCTTCCTTTCTGTGTAATGGAAATGCTCTGGAATCCGACAATAATGATGGCTGACAGCACCATGAAAATACAAAAACCCACAGAACTTACACATTTTGAATTTCATGTTCTATGCTTGATCTAAAAAAATTAAGCCACCATAGCCCATTGCCTGTAACCTTGAACAAATCACTTACTGCTTTCTTTTGTTTCTAAGAGTTAGCAAAAGAAAACACTTCTTAAATCATTGTATTTAAAATAAATGCCATCTGATATTTATTATTTCCCAAGTAGTACCTTTAAATGTCCTGTGAATTTTCCTTGGATCATCCAGATAAGTGTGATGCAAAGTAAACTGAGTGCTGTCACTAATGATATTAATAGCAAAAATAATTGAAATAATTGAAATTGTTTAAAAATTAAAAAAAAAAAAAAAAAAGTTAAAGCAAACTCCCCAGCTCCTGTGCCTGTTCAAGAGGGAGAAGCTCTGCTCTGGAGTCTGTCTCTTGACCTCAAGACCTCAGGGTGCTTCCCCGCCAGCCCTGGACACGACTTCCCTTTTCTTCTGGGAATTCCCAGATGTGGCACCTCCTGGATTCTCAAGCTCACCGCTCCCTCCTCACTGCTGTCTGCCTGGCTGGGGCCACAGGAGTGGGGGCCCTAGCTCGAGTCCCATGGTCCCAGCCTGTCCCTGCTGACACAGCTCTTTCCGTGTCTCAGCCTGGGGTCGTGGGCAGTGGAAGAAACAGCAAGACACCAAGCAGCTCCCCAAGGAGAATTTCTCTCTTCTACTCCCTGCCACCTCTGCTCCAAGAATCTCCTCCTTCCTCCTTTTAAGCAAAACAAGGAAAGGACACATGAAAGAAGATCCGCATGGAACAGGGAAGGAAAGGAGGGGTCTCCCCTTCTCCCTAGAGAAGTCTGAAGTCCAGCTTCGACGCACACATTTCCCATTACACGCACACTGGAAAGAGAGGGAGCAAACGTGCTGAGGGTGGTTTTTAGAGAAAGGTCAGACTTCCCTGTCTTTGTATTTATCCATATTACAAATTTCCCCCAAATGAATGTATATTATTTTAATCATCATAAAAATAAATGTTTTTTGTTTTTTTTCTAGAGGAAATGCACTCTCCCGGTGCAGAAATATGTGACTTCAACCGCATTTTTAAATAGAGAATTTCTGTCTTGCAAAAATAAGTATGTGAGGGTCACAAACTATGCATTCCTCATAGAGGTCACAGTTTCATAAGGGACGTTGGGCTACCAGAGGCAGGACCTGAATTTAGTTTCCAGATCTTGGCCAGGAGGTGTGGGGGCATCTAGAAATGCCAGGCGCCCCTTCCAATGAGGACATGCTGAACCCCGTGCTCTGTGAAGAGGGGTTCAGAGGAGAATACTGCCATCACCATACCAACCCGCCCGGTCCTTTCTGCCACTTGGACAAGACCTGAGAGGCTTTGTTCTGAACTCTGCCTGGGAGCTGAATTGGTTCGTTACCCAGGAAGTGCTTCAGCTCATACAGGTTCAAAATTGTTTTACTGTTAGCAAGAATGAAAACTGCTCATTTCATTTCTAATTGTATCCCCTTTTATGGGAAGTATCAGAGCCTTTTACAATGAGTACATTTAAATGGGTAATTCTAAAGTACAGCATTAAAATGGGCATGTTCTGTATGCCTTGGTGGAGAAGCAGTTTCGCCCACCACCTCTGACTGGCTGCAGGGGACAGGCGGAGCGACTAACATGAACAAATAAATAAAAATGAACACAGATTCTTCTTCCTTCTCTCTCTTCCTACCTGCCTGCTTATTGTTCTTCATTCCTACCTGCTCCTTTCCTAAAAAAAAAAAAAAAAAAAAAAAGAATGTGTTTATTGAGGAAGATTTAAAATACAGATGAGAAAAAGTGTTCCTATATTTATGTGTGTGTGTGTGTGTGTGTGTGTGTGTGTGTACACGTGTAGATTTATCTGGAACCAGAAATGGTGCTTTAATGGGATTTTTAAAAACTTTTTTAGTATTTTATTGCAGTGTTTGTTTTACAAATTAAAATCAACTCGTGTGTGTAGTTCCCCATGTGTAAGCTCCCCATTCCTCAGAGACATGTCCACCCCCTGCCCGCCGCACATCACCACGTGTTCTCACCGCTGTCCCGAAGTCACTTGCTGCACCCCCTCCGCCCAGTCACACTCCCTACTGGTCACCTCAGTTTATTCCAAGTGTCCAGGGTTTGCTTTGTCTGTTCCTTTGTTTTGTCTGTTCACAGTCCACCTGTGAGGGAGGACATCTGGTCTCTGTCTTTCTTCTTTTGACTTGTTTCACTGAGCATTGTCCCCTCTAGTTCCATCCATGTTGATTCACATGACAGGGTTTCCTCTCTTCTGAGGGCTGAGTAGTGTTCCATCGTGTATATGGACCACATCTTCATGCAGTCATCTGATGTTGGGCACTTAGGTCGTTTTCAGTTCTTAGCTATTGTGAACAGGGCTGCAGTAAACAGGGGGATGTATAAATCTCTGAAATTAGTGGTTTTTTTATCTTTTGGATAAATACCCAGAAGTGGGATGATGGGATCACATGAGAGTTCCATCTTCAACTCTTTGAGGAATCTCCATACTGTTTTCCATAAGGGTCGCACCAATTTGCACTCTAGTGGGGATTTTTTTTTTTTTAATTTCAAATGCCTGAGCTTTACCATTCAAACTAGTTTAGGCAAGAAAGGAACAACCAAGTTAAACAACTGGAAAAATATATATAAAAGTGCTTCTTCGTCCTCTTTTCCTGCAGGCCTGTACCTTTTCTTTAAAAACAAAAACTCTTTTTCCTTCCATTCTCCATGAAGTCCCTTCACAGTTCACCTTCCCTCTCCCACTGACTCCTCTCTGCCAAGCCCCCAGCTCCCAAGAGGTCCCAGTCCTGTCTCCAAGAGGAACCTGGTCTTCTTTCCCTCCCCGCTGCTTTTGACATGAGACCAGGCTTCTGTCCCCTCAACTCCCCTGCACTCAACAACAGGGGAATAAATTGCCAAGAGAATAAAGTGGGTAGGGCAGAGGAGCTGAAGCCGGTGGGGTCAGGGGTAGACATCAGCCAGTGTCCCCTCTTCCCACTCCCCACCCATGGGTTGAAGAACCTGGATCTCCCGATGGCAGAGTCTCAGAGAGACCCCTGCGGGGCCTGAACTGTGTCCCAGTCACAGGAGGCCTGCTGCTCTTGGCTACCCATGAGATTTCCATTTTTCTCATTTCCATCCACCTAAAATACTTCTGCTAAGAAAAGTCAGACATTTGTTTACAGCAGACAGAATTCCCAAATGCCGTTGGTTATCTAGCAGATGGATACAATTATGTAGCAAAATAGGAGATACACTAGTTATATGAAACAAAGAAGAAAAGACAAACCATCACTTGGTAATTTAGTATCTTCTATGGCCCAGCTCCCCTGTTGGGCTGTGAGCCCCAGGAAAGCTAGGGTCACAAGTGATTCCTGCGGGAAACCACAGCGCCAGAATTTCTTGAATGGGGACACCCTGTGCTCCAGAGATGGCACAGATTTAAGGAATGTGTGGGCCAGCAGCAGAGGGGGACTTCCACGTTAGCCCGCAGGCTGTAATTGTAACCATTCTAACAGGCCGTCACAAAATGCTTTCTTTTTTTAATTACACTGGATCAACAGCCAGGTTGGACAGGCCTGTGTTCTTCATTGTAAAGCCAGGTTTCCACGGGCTTTTTGGTAGGAGCCCACCCAAAGGGAACGCTGGCTCTCAGGAAAGAAAACCCAGGAGCCTCCATATTCTGGGACCCAGGACACATTTCCTAGACCTGATGCCCTCCTGCCGCCGCTGGCTGTTAACAGGCGCGTTCGTGAAGGAAGTGGAATTGGCAGGTGCATTAGCCCAGGGAGGGGTATGAACGGTGTTAGCTGGGAAAGGGCCTTGGAGTTGCGATGCTAATGGAGGAAGCAGAACGCCTGTTTTCCAGGCGTGAGCCCAGGCTGCGTTGCCTGGACCGGCAGGCGGCGGACACCGTCGGGCTCCCGCAGCAGCGGCGCTGGCGGGGACCTGGCTGGGCAGTCGCGGTGGCAGAGGCTGGAGGCACCACGGTTGGTAAAGGCTGCGGGCGGCAGTCGGGGGAAGCCGGGGGTCGCCTCTGCAAAGCCCTCTCTCCGTGCACCGTCTTCGGGGCCCTTTCTCAGCTCCAAGAGGCAGGTCCGCTGGCGAGTTGGGTTCAGCGCTGTCATCCCGGAGCTGGGCCTCCCGGGACTCCGAGTCCTCCTCGGGCGTGCAGGACTACGTTTCCCAGAAGGCTCCGCGGTGACGGACGTCCAGCTCAGCCTATGGGATGCGAGAGCGTCTCGTCGCTGACTCCGAGCCGCCAATGACAGGAGGCCGGGGCGGTGCTTTCCGGCGATGGGCGGGCGAGCGCGGCGTCCCACTAGCGTCCGCACTGACGGGTGACGCCTCCCGGGCGGGCTCGCGGAGTGCGGCCTCGGCGTCGCGGGCCCGGGGCGGCTCCGCAGGAGGACGCTCCGGACCTGCGCCCTCCCCGGCCGGCCCCGGGCGGGTGCGCGCTCGGTCCGCGGGCCGCTGGTCGGTGGGCCGGGCGTCGGGCCGCGGCGCTGCAACCGGACAGGCGGGCCCGGCGGGGTCACCGCCCGGCTAACAGACCCAGGACAAACGGGGCTCCGGGGACATGACCCCCGAGGCGCGCGGGTCCCCTGTACGCGGGCAGGAGCCCACGTGGAAACGGGGTTGTGTCACCCGGCGGGGACCCCCTCGATTCCAGCGTCTCCTGCCCCGGGGCCCGCCGTCGGGTTCCTGGTGAGCGGAGAAATATAATGTGTCCTCCAGGCTCAGGACAGTGCCCACTTCCCAATGACATCGTGTTTGCGTGCAAGAGTTTAAGCCAGAGAGGTGAAATGTGTCCTTAGAGTGGCCTTTAGGCGACCAGTAGCACTACTGCAAATGCACACTTGTCCCCACGAAGTGTGTGTGTGTCTGTGCGTGTCAGTGAGAAGAGAGATGGGAAAGCACACACTTCCCCATCGCAGCCTGGCACATCCTGCCCTGAAATGCAGAATTCTTTGTAACAGCTGCAGTTGTCTGACTCTGGTTTTTTCTCTTTTAACTCTTTTAAGAGGGAATAAAAAAACCAGGACCTTATTATGTTGCTTTGGACACCTCGTGCCTTGCAACATTACTGCTTATTGAATAATGATCCTCCAGTAACCTGGCATGTCCCCCAAGTAACTTTTTCATGATACTGCCATCTATCAATGTGTCGATGATTAATTTTAGCCACCAACAGTTTTGTTTTATACTTAATCCCTGTCGAATGTCACTTAGTTTATCCATGTCTGTTTAAGTCTCATTTCTGCCTCCATTAACCTTGAAACAGAACTACTCAGGGCTATTCCCTTTGGGGTCCTTCACAGTCTGTCCCTTGAAATTAACACCAAATCTGCAAGCCAAGGAAGGTCAGCTGTTCTCATAATCAATGTGAGTATAAGGGAGTCGGCAGTCTTCTAGCTTGCTGAGGAAAATGTAGTTGGAGAGAATCGGTTTTCCAGAAATCAACCTATGCTTACACCCTGTCTCTTTGTTTCTCTTGTCCATCACAAACAATTTGCGCCTCAAAAAGTGAATGTGTCCAAAGATGAGGGTTCTGTAGATGTGTTTGGGAGACCCAGGCCTCTCAGAGACAGCAGTGCTGACAAAGGGGAAGATTATGTACAAATAGAATAAGAAAAGCAGCCCTCAGTGGTTGACAGGTTTTAGCTCTGAGCTGTTGTCAGAGGGTTTTCTGTGGGTATTCTCGTGGCTTGCGAGCTGTGTTTTGGTCTTTAGCCGATGGTGAGACTACCCAGAGAGCACAGACCCATGCTGCGGTCTCTTGCTCTGGGCACCAATGACCCCACTTAATGACATGGCTGGGAACGATGGAAGTGAATGGGTTACCTGGACATGCTTAGAGAATCCTCTCCAGGGGTGCCGCCGAACACAGCTGGAAGCATGGGCTCTCCCAGGGTAAGACCTGCTTCTCTAGATCCAAGACAGACGACAGACGTATTTTGAGAGGGCCCAGAGCTGTGTGGTCTCTAGGAATGTGGGTCTCTCAGAATTCCAGAGCCTGCTGAGAATAATCGTTGCTTCCCTGAAAGAAAGACAGTAACTGCCCTTTCGTTTTTATGGAACTTTTCGGTTTGCGATGACATCAGTATTTATTGTCTTATCACAACCTTTGATGTGCATCATATCCAACCTCCTGCTCCAGCTCAGGACACTGAGATTCAAAGTTAAGGGCCAGGGGTGAGAGTCCAGTTTGGATCCTTGTGGAAAAGGGGAGACTTCTGTGGTGTTTTCCCATCACCTAAAAATTGAAAGCACTTCCAGGGTCTTTCAAAAATCCTATAGCTACTCCCTACCCCTGCCTTACTTCATATCGGTTATGTAATGTGCACACATGGAAGACAAGCTCAGATAAAATAAAAACAGAAGCAGTGAAGAGTCACTCGCCTTCCATATACAGCTGAAAGCATAATATTTAAATAAATAAATATGCCTATATATAATTTTGCAGCAATAGCTATGAGTAAAAAAGAAAACAATTGGAATCAAACCGTACATTCAGTTATACATACTACTTTCTTATACATCATATTTTGAATGCATTTCTATGATAGTAATGATCTTTCTGTATATCATTTGAATTAAGCACTTCGTATTTTGTACTATAGAATATAATAATTTACCTTAGATTGAACTCTATTTTTGATTTTTTTTTTTTTTTAAAGAAAGGTGAAGGCAGGAATGAAGAAAGAGAAGGAAAAGGCATTTATTTACTTGGCTTAGTTGTTCATCCTAGCTGTTCCCCTAGCCCCACCCCTGGGCCGGTTGCCAACCCAGTCCTCAGGATGCGTATGGACTGTGCTGGGCTGGGGGCCGCAAACTTATCCGCTAAAACACCAGGATGTGCCCCTTGACCATTAATTATTTGAATGAAGGAACATTGCATCATAACATTCTATAGGTTTAGCTTCTACATAATCATTATGTATCTGTATAATACGTTACGTTTGCCATTAATCATCAGATTCTATCATGTAATTTTACCTAGTTTGCTCATCCTCTCCTTATTCTTTATTTGACCTTTTAATTTGTTTTTAAGGAGGAGGAGGAAGGGAGAGGATGAAGAATCACTTGTTACTTATTTGTTCTTGGTTGTTTCCCTCTACCTCCCAACTCTGCATCTGGAACCTGGCTCCTTGGGCTTCTCCGGGTCCATGCCCGGCCACCAGCTTGGTACCTGAACCACCAGCACACTCCTATTTGACCACTTCTTACCTTAAAATGGAAGTTTCATGTAAGTTTTCTTTGTTGTGCAACCTTAAGGTCATTTCCAAATTTTCACCAGTATTATGATGAACATCTCTTAGCTAATTGTTTTGCTATAAAGTCTTATCTGTTGAAGTACAATTTACTAATCATTAGCTAACATGCCTTCTGCATACGATTTTAAATTTATTTTTTATTGTAGTAATTATTCTACACATTAAAATAATTTCCTATGTATAGGTTCCCCATTTCTTAGATATATGTCAACACATCCTGCCCGCCACCAGATCAGCAAGTGTCCTTCCCTGCTGTCCAGGGGGCTCCGCCACCGCGTGCCCCCACCCGCACCAGTCCCTGTTGGTCACCTCAGTTCTGTTGCAGATGTTTCATGGTTGGTTTTGTTTCATCTGCTCCTTTGTTTTCTGTTCACAGTCCACCTGTGAGGGAGGATATCTGGTCTCTGTCTTTCTTCTTTTGACTTGTTTCACTGAGCATCATCCCCTCTATTTCCATCCATGTGGATTCAAATGAATTGTTTCATCTCTCCTAAGGGCTGTGTAGTATTCCATTGCCTTTTGCATACTTTTAAATATTTTTGTCATTTCCTTCAAATTCCCAGAACTAGAATTGCTGTACCAAAAAATAGATACATTTCTAAGGTATTTGATGCTTTTGTTAAATGCCTTCCAAAGAGACTAAATCTATTTATTTATCCCCCTAAACATTATGTGAAAGTATCTATTTCTTCATATTCTGCCTTCCACTCTGGGCATTAAAATTTAAGATTCTGGGTGAAATGATAGTGATAGCTAACATTTTTTGTTCATTTATCACTTAATCCCCACATCAGCTCTATGAAGTATATCTTATCATCCCTAGTGTATAGATGAAGACGCTGAGACAGTTTAAGTGACTTTCCTGAGGTCACACAGCCCTAGGTGGCAGGTTTAAGATGCAATTCAGGCAATATAACTTCTGAGTTTGCACTCTATCTCTACTGTGTTGCCTGAGTATATCATTCCTTTCATTTAGATTTCTTTGGTTAATGATTAGGTTAAAGGTTCTTTTGTATATTTATGGCAGCTTATATTTTTTTCCTTTGTGAATTGCCTATTTAGGTTCTCTACCCATTTGTTTTTTCTTACAAGTTTTTATCTTTTTCTCATGACTGTATTGACTACTTCCCTTTTGGGAAATGAAATTCAGCATTATACTTAACTTCCTTGATTGTTCTATAGGGTGAGGCCATAGTGGCTTCCTGATAAAATGATCTCTTCAAGTGCGTTTAACCTTGTGCCTTCAAAAATAAATTATTGAATGATTGGGCTTCCTCTAGCATTTCTATTACCCATGTCTTTTTTTTTTTTTTTTTTAATAGGAGGAAAGGGATTTTTTTCTTAGCTTCTTGGGGAGGTCACCCTGTTTTATCACTTCATCATGGCTACCCTTTTAATGAGAGCAAACACACATTAGTGTTCCCTTGGAGTTTCTCTTCTACTTACAGAAGGAGGAGGACTTAGATTTGACCAGGCTTGTGTGACTGGCTGTGATTAACCCGTAGTGTTCACCTTTCCATGAAGGATTCCCAGACCACGCGTCACCTGTCAGCTGCAGCTGCAGAGAGACGTGGCCCCCACCACTCCAGTATTCACAGGCGAGGGAGATTCTAGGGGAAAGTCACACGGGTGGGAGGCGAGTATTACCTGGTGGGAGGAAATCCAGCACTTCACCTCTTGTTTAGATGAAGAACTTGCACTGCTGCCCTAGATTCTGGTTCGCCTTATTAGGAGTTTAAATCTGATTTTTTGGGCAGCCAGTAACTGACCAAATCAAGTCTGTGTTTTAAGTAAGCGTGGTCACCTTTGTCTAGACTCTACCATTTTTGGGAGGAGTTGTCCAGTTTTGACAATGTGTGATATATACTCTTCAAGGGTATTAAGGTCACCTCGAGTCATCTGGCCATCTCACTAAGGGCTTAGAAATTTATGTTCTCTGTAAAGTCAAGGAACTTCTATAAACTTTCCACCAAGGGGTCAAATGAAGGGTAGTCTGTTGCAAAACCGAGTTGACACTTTCTTGCTGCCTTCTAATGTTCCTCTCTGACTTCTGATGACTTCAGTCCCTATTACTTTTCAGACTTTGAAAATCGGGTGGCAAAACTGAGTCAGGACGTTTCTGAAGGCGCCACACTGCGGGACAGCTTGGGAACGAGGGTAGAGAGGTTTCTGGCACCCCAGCTGGGGTGCGGCGGGGCGGCTGGGCGAGGGCCCTTGACTTTGAAGGGCAGCACCGGGCTCTTCCAGGAGACGCCAGCGGGAGCCCTTTTCTCAGGAGGAACCTCTGGGCAGCTGTGCAGGAAAGACGCGCCTAAGTGCAGCGTGGGAAAAGCTTCGGCCAGAGTTCCTGGCTCACAGGGCACCTCCGAACCACACGGTGGGCGACAGGCCTTACAGATGCCGCGAGTGCGGGAAAGGCTTCCGGCGGTGCGGACCTCGCGGCCCGCGGCAGGACACACCCCGGGGAGAGGCCCTGCCAGCGCCATGGGTGCCAGAAGAAACTGAGCAACGGCTTGACACTCCTCGAAGGGGAGCGGCCCTACCAGTGCCCCCTACGAGTGTCAGAAAGTTTTAGTCGCAGCTCCAGCTTCCCTACAGGTGCCGCACCTGCGGGGAGCGCACGCGCACCGGGAAAGGCCCTTGCTCTGCCCCCACCGCCAAGAAGGCTTCGGCCCGCGCTCCCATCTCCTCGCCCCCCGGAGAACACACACAGGAGAAAAGCCTTTCCCCCACCGTCACTGCCACCGGAGCTTCCGTCAGAAAGCGCATCTTGCGCCCACAGAGGCGCACTTGGTTTAGGAAACGGCGGCCACCGCTCCCGCGGGACCCCAGCGCTCAGAGAACGCGCGAGTCTCGCACCAGCAGCCCCCAGAGGCCACATCTGTTCCCTGTTCCACTGTGTCCATGTTTGGATGGCAAAGATGAACGTTAGGGTCCAAGGCATTTTCTGGACACAAAAGGCATTCCTGCAGTATCTTGGCCAGACTCTGGGACAGGGGAGAGGACGTCGGAGCACAAGACACTGCGCTGCAGGCGGTAGGTGCGGGGCCGAGACTGCGCGCCATGTGCCCGGAGTCGCAGAGTAAGCCTCAGTACAGGGCCTGGCCCTTAAGAGTCGGGTCCAGGGGTGCCGTTATCAGCATCGTGGCACCGAGGGACTTCTGAGTGCCACCTCCAACCTGAACTGGCAAAAGACCAGATTGGAACCAGGTCTGGGGGTGAGTGCATAGTCAGTCCAGCAGAAAGGCTCTCCGCCCAGTGCCATGTGGCATTAGTCACCAGCGCCTCATGCAGTGACAATGCGGAAGTTCCCACAGGGTGTCGGCGGCCTTGTGGCGTCAAGGTGAACGAATCTCAGAAGCATAGGAGGTGGTCGGGCTGGTGGGTCACTGCCATCTGGGGCACAGAAAATCCGCTGTGGCCAACAGTCCAGAGCATGGAGCAGCCTGAGAGGCGCTGGAAGCAGAACTGCTGACAATGGTCGGTGATGTTGCGGGGTCCAGCCTGGCGTCCGGCTGAAGGGAGCAGATCTTCGTTTCTGACTTCCCAGGTCAACTCAGAGTCGCGCATCTACTTCAAGTCCGTTCCTGTGTAACTGAATCAACGGAGGGACAGTGTGTCGGAAGTGTGACAGTGATGAGAAGGTGTTTGGGTTCTGGCCTGACACTTACTTCGTCAGACTTTCACCCTTACCCACAACACAGGGTTGTGTGGACCTAAGAGACCCACACGCGCACACACGCACGCACGCACGCACATAAGCACTTCGTTGTTAAGCTCTGCAGTGTAATCGCGCTAAAGTTTAATGTCACAGTGTGATCGATGGTATGTTTTTTCCAAAGAACATCGGCTGACATTTTTCCATTGCCCATTTTCTTTCATGAGTGATTTTTTTGTTTTGTTTTGTTTTTTGTTTTTTTGAAAGGAAGGTGTGGGCAGAAATGAAAGCAAGTAGACAGGCAGGAAGAGAGAAGAGGAGAAAGCACTTTTTATTTTATTGAGTTGCTCCTCTGGTTACTTTTCCTGTCCCTGGGATGCACACCCCGGTCCTTGGCATGTGTGTGGACTTCCCTTGGCCAGAGGTGGTGGACCCAACCGCTCCTCCACCAGAGCGGGCCCAGATTCAGATTTTTCAGCATGAATACTTCACCATGATCTAGGCACTTCCACTAGCGGGGATGTAGTGTTGCTTGCCTTTTTTCTGAAGGTGTTAGAGTCCTCATTTCCTTTTGGGATGCCAAATGATTGCCTTTCATTTCTGTTCTTTCTTCTTCCTGTATTAGCTGGAAGAGCTTTGGAAAGAGAACGTCCCTTTGTTAACTCTGACGTCCCTGAGTTCTGGTTCACACAGGGACAGCGCAAAGCTGTGGCTCTCCTTTGTCTTTTAGTATCAGTGTCTGACTTTTCAGCCTCCGTGCCCTCGGTCTCTAAGCCCCTTCCAGTGAGAATGTATTGACAGGCACTTGTAAGGGCATAAAACGAATATCTCTGTTCTTTCCCTCCTGCCGCAGTCCCCTGCAGTTTTTCTGGGGCCCCATAGAGTGGCGTGTTAAGGAGCCCGGCCAACACACAGTGGTTCCTGAGTCAGGAAGGCGCTCGAACTTGCAGGTGGTATTTCCAGTCACTGTCCTGACCGGAAACAAGAGTGGAGTCTACCTCCCCAGCTTGGAGCATGCCACATTCACTTAGGTTTATCTACCTAAGCATTGTTCCGAGCAGACGTGGTCAAGATGTTAGCAACACGTGATTGTAAGAATCAGATAAGGAGGTCAGGGGACATCCACATGCGATAGGGTGGGGTGGCCCTGTGCAGATGGGAATGAGAAAGCACATGGGCTAGGACAGTCCTCAGAAGTGGCATTTACCTGGAGCTCACCTGAGACGCCCTGGATGGTGCCCACAAGAGGGGGTCAGTGGGAGGACATGGAGGGACACATCACCTCAGACTAGAGACTGCCAGGCCCAGCCCTCTCCCCGCTCCTACCAGCCCTCTAATCTGGGCACTGGCGGGAGCTGGTGTTGAGTATCTTCTAATCCCCATTTTCATGTCCTGTCTCTACAGACGTGAGCTCCTGAAGGCACGTGCGGTGAGCAGAGATAAACGCTGTTGGCGAGACAGAGCCAGGAAGTGGATTTTCCCTGGCTTCCCAGGGGCTGGGGCCATCAACACGCCACGTCTGCAGCGCCTCCGAAACCTGCACATCCCCATCAGTCGTGCCTCTGAAAGCCTCCCAGCCCTCCCTCCCTCTCCTGGCCCACCACCACGTTGGGGCCAGCGCCCCTACCTGGCGTCTGCACACTGCCCTCGCGGCCTAGCCGCCTCTCCATTTCATCTTCGCTCCAAATTCCTCTCCTAGAAGCCAGTGATCTCTTAAAATCCAAATTTTTTTTTTTTCCTTTTAATCTATTTTATTTTTATTTAGTTGTTCACACTGGTTGCTTCCCCGGGCCCCAGAACTCAAACCCAAGCGTATGTGCAGTGCGCCTCTGGAGGCAACTGACCTAATCGCTCTTCCACCAGAGTGCACCAAAATCCAAAATTGAACCACATCCCTTGCAGGCTTAAAACCTGCAGCTTCCGCATGCTTTTAGGATAAAAACCCACATCGATTTTTTTAGAGCTCTAGTCAGATTTGTGAAGCAATTCGTGAATTGGGCTGCGTCCCTCGAGCCAGCAGAAAGGCGCCACTGGGGTTTGTGTGAGTGGAAGTGTTTCTAGTCAGCGGCGGGACCAGAAAGCCAGCATATTTCAGACAAAGTCACCTTCTCCTTGAGGAAGAGGGTGGTAAAAATCTGTACCCAGGCCTGCAGGGCCCCCAGTTTGACCCCCTCCAGCCTGGGTCTGCTTCCCACCCACGCTCTGGTCCCTGGTCACACTGAGGCCTGCACCCCAGAGTCCTCTGCCCACGTTCCGGCCAGGACCTCTGCTTCGGCTCCTCCTTGTCAGATTGCAGCCCAGAACCCTCCTCCTTGCCGACTCCCCCGACACTCCTGTCTAAATGCGTCCTCTTCCCCAACAGTCACTCTCTGCTATGTTACCCCTTATTGTCACCGACATGGCCACACCTGCCTGATATTTTCCTTCTCCCTGATCTGTTTGCTCTGCTCTGTCCCAGGGGAGCACCGTGACTCCTGCTTACAGTCTCCCTGGCACCTGAACAGGACCCAGAACGAGCTGGTGCCCGATGGCCTGATGAGGATCCACGCCCGCTCAGCATGCTGGGAAAGGAGCAGTGGGGGGAGGCTGTGCGGGTGAGGGAGGGCACAGTGGGAAGACTCTTCTCTGCCGAGTCACCAGTGGCTGTCACAGTGACGGGGTGTCACCGGCAGTTTGCCAGCAGAGAGCCCTCATCGGCACATCAGACTCTAGAGAGAGACTGAGGCTCTGAGACCATCGTCCACCAGCGAAGGCCTAGCACAGTGCCTGCCCCCAGTAGGTCTCCAGCAAGGCGGGGCTGTCGCCAGGCCCCTGGTGCTGGAAGTGCAAGGCAAACCATGAAACCTTCCTACCTCAGGATTCGGCTTCCTGGGCCCCCCTGTCACATTCCTACCACTCAGGCAGCCGTTCCGGGCCTAGCATGTCCAGGCTATTTTAGGAGGGCTTCCCGCCCCGGCCTGTCTCTGCAACTTGGCTTCTGAAGCTCTCTGTTTCCACATCTGAGGACTCTGTTAGTCTTTCCATTCAATAACCGTGTGCTTTTCTTGACGCTCTCCTTCCCCTTCACAGGTGTGAGGTAGTTCTCCCACAGACGCCAACGCTTCTCCTGGCTCCTCTCCTGCGATGAGCTTCAGCCCCTCACATTTAAACCTTGAGCTTCAATCCTTTGTTCTTTTTTCCCTTTTCCTAATCTTTATTTTATTCTAAGGAAAGGTGTAGGTAGGAGTGAAGGCGAGCAGGCAGGCAGGCAGGAAGAGAGAGGAGGAAGACACAGTTTATCTTCTTGTACATCTTGGTCGTTCTCCCAGCCCAGGACATGAACCTGGGTCCTTGGGATGGATGTGGCCTGCACTTCAACAGAGACAGTTGACCAAAACCACTCCCACCAGGGGTGCCACCACACACTATCTTGTGACTTCAGCCACCATCTCTCAGAACCCGAGTCCAGCTCATCTCTCCTGAGCCACATACCTGCAAGTCCAGTTGCTGGCGGCCCCTCCTCGAGGAGGGCCTGCCTTCTGCTTCCCAAACCCAGGGTCTCTGACCTGGAGCCAACGTCTCCTCCCACGTACCCCTCCTGACCTCTCTCTGCAATGACTCAAGCATTCTCCTCCACTCTTACCAGAAATCTCCTGGTCAGCTTACATTTCTTTCTTCCCTGTTTCCTGTATGGTGCTAATGCCAAGTCATAGAGCCTCTGCACTGTTTCTGTCTTAATAGCAAATGCATCACACACTTTCTGTAAATATTTCCAAGAAATACAGAAGTGCTCAAAGTAAAAAAAAAAAAAAAAAGGGAATTTACTTGTCTTGTCCTCATCACCTTGTTCAATTGTTGTTAATGATCCCCCCCCTCCCCACCACCATTTTTTTGTTTAAGGACCAGTAAGGCAGGAATGAAGGTGAGTCAGCAGTCAGGAAGAAAGAGGAAGAAGAAACATTTCATTTGTATTTAAATGTTCACATTGGTGGTTCCCTGACCCCAGGTCTTGGACCTGCGACCTTGGGATGTATGTGGGACTGCTCCCAGAGGTACCAGAGTGCTAGGTCACCAGGGTGTGCTGGCAATGATTCCATTTTATTAGTAGTTATTATTCATTTCTTACTTCCCTAATTCATACATTAAATGTTACCAATTAAACTAGGTACCTAGAGTCCTGCATCACTTGGTCTTGAGAAACTGTATGCCAGACAGCAGGCCAATGGCCTCCATTTTTCTCAGCTCCCGTTCTCATTCATTCCTTCATCCAAAAAACAAGTCCTCCCCTTACAGAGAGTCATTTGTGAAAATTCAGAAGACTGTAAGCCCACCCTTCTGTAAAAAACAAACTCAGACCCCCTTTCTAATAGAAGATGTCTGGCTACACTAATAATATTCTTGCAAACACTTTCTTTTTCTCTCAGAAAAAATGAATCTACATTTTAGATTATGTCCACAGGTTGAGGACATTTTTACAGCTCTCACCAGTTGCTTGCTGCCAAATCAATTTCTGGGTTAATTGTACCAGTTCACAATTCACCGCAATCAAGGACCGCCCGTTTCACCATCGCTGATCCTTGAAAAGCAGTTTTGCTAATTTAATAGACATGATTCTTGCATAATGATTGATCTTGCACTTCTTTCCTTCTTAGCGACGCTGAAGGCATAGGTTTCTTCTTCCGTTTGTCTGCCTTGCACATAGAATTTAAAAACAGGCCTGTTTGACTTTGGGGAAGCCACCTTATTCCCTGCTTCCCTCCCTGCCTTCCCTGCTTTATGACTGTTTGACTTCATAAGCTATAGAAGTTTGTGTTAGAAATTAAAAAAAACGAAAGGTAAAATCAGCTGTGATCCACCTTCCAGAGACAGCCACCTCCATTTTCCACCTGTCCTCTTGAACTGTGTCTCTAACAAAAACTATTCACAAATATATTGCAGAACTTCTAAGCCTGTTTCCTCGTCTAGTAAACGGGAAAATCCGTTTCTGGAGTTGATCGTGAAGCGTATGTGAAAGTGATTTATGGAGTGCAGAGGGTTGTAGAAACGCAAACTGCTGCTCTTGTGAATGAAATGCCCTTTCCTCTGCCAAGCAGATGGGATCTCCTTTGGCACTCTCAAGCCTTTTCTATATCTTGGATTTCCCTCGCTTTCTATTTCCTCTTGTACAGTTATTTGTGTACTTGGCTAAAGGGCAGGGGCGATGTTCCATTCAACTTTATGCCTCCGTTACTACCTAGCGCAAGGTCAACATTATATAAATCTTCGCTGAACCCAGTCATGCGCCTCCCCTGCCCATACGATCAGAAATTGCTTCCTGTTTCTGAGACAGTTGAATGTTCTTGACATAGGACTTAGGACCCTTCCATGAGCCTGGCACCAACTTTCTTCTCCCAGCATGACATACCTTCTGCCCCAGATTCTCCATTCTCAGTCCACAATGAAGTCCCAGTTTGCAAAAATACTTGGCTTCTCTCCCTGCAACCAGGAGGGCAGGTCCATCCCATCTCTTCTAGCAGCCCATCAGATTATTGAAGAGAAAACTAGGGATCCTGAAGCCAGAAGCTTGCTTTTATTACCGAGCGGGACTTTTACCCCAAACCTGTCATTCGTGTGCTAAGAATACATGCACTTTTCTAATCCAGTGTTTTGGGTTCGGCTGAAGGGAATCTGAAACACCGTGCTTCAGCTTAGCCTTTAGTCGAGGTCCCCACATAGCCTGTCCTCCCTCTTCAGAATCAAAGGCATATCACGAACCAGATGGATATACAGCAGTCCCATGTCATAGCCCTCCAGTTTATTCAATAGGATTCAGTGAAATGTCATGTACCTACGACAACCCCATCCATCCAAGGTTAGGGACACAAGATCATTATGAATGCTCACATTCAAAGCTTAGTTTCAAGAGCATGCCTGGTATTCCCCATTCCTACTGTACATCAACTGTCCTGACACCTCCTCCAGGGAGCCTTCCTTGACTCTCAAGCTAGCCCTTCTCCACTGGCTCTCATATTCTTTTCTGTATTGAAACGGTATGTATATCTTTTCTCCAACTACTCTCTGTGTTCCTCGAGAGAATTAAGAGTCAAGGAAGGCTCCCTGGAGGAGGAAGAAGCAGTTATTTATGACCCCTCTCACCAAAAGTGTTCACCCAATCCCATGGTAGTTGAGAATGAGGCGATCGTACCCTCTGCAAGGACAGAGAATCTTTCCAAACGGATTCTCCTTGAACTTCTTGAATCGCTGGCTTCGCTCTTTGAGAAGGCTGAGCGACGAGAGATGGGAAGAAGCAGGTGTGTGCTCACACGCGCCATGTCCTGTCTCTGTTGACAACGGCTGATGGCAACAGGGACCAGGGGTTTCCCCACCATGTCTAGTCACACCATTTCCCCTGGTGTCCCTGGAAACTTCCCTTAAATAACACCTCTTCTAGGAAACTTCTGTCATCGAGCTAAAATCACCTGCTGTCTGATCTGTGCTCCCCATCTCGGTCCCAGCGTCTGGAAGCTCCTTGTCTTTGTCATGCCTGTGCCCGTCATGTTCTCAGGGGCACAAGGCCTCACATGTCTTTCTCCTCTGCTCTCTGGGAAGGAGGGTAGCACTGCCACAGACAACAGTGTCCAGATACGTGGCTTTGGTCAAGTGCAGTCTGCATCTTGGCGATGTCACTCGTTAGGGGGACAGGTTTTGGGAAATTAGTTGACCTCTAAGCCTGTTTCCTCATCCTTAAAGTAGAAAAGCCAAGTAGTACCAAGTCCATAGGCTTGTTGTAAAAATCAAGTAAGCTGATGGCTAGAAAACATTTGGAACTGGACCTGGAGGGCACTCTTGACAGGTCAGCTGTTGTTATTGTGATCCCTTGTTGCGCTGTAAAATCTAAGTGACGTGCCCTGGGGACCCTGTCCAGGCAGCCCAGTCTCAAGAGCCAGTCTTTGCAGGAATCTGGTGGTCTTTGCTCCAGCTGCCTTCCTTTTCTCCATCCTTCAGTCTGGCTACCTCTGAACCCCTAACTATATCTTCTGATGGGTCCTCCAATTTGTCTTTGGCTCTCGCCTTGAGACTGCAGTCCTGTGGCCTGTTCTAGCCCCAGCCCGGAAACCAGCACACCAGCTCCATTCTGGGCTGACTTCCTGGCTTCCTCCCACAACTTCCGGCTCTCTGTTGCTGTCGGTTGTCCTTCGGCCAGGACATGAGGCTTCATGCATGTTTGTTCCAGAGGCCATTAGGCATGTAGAGGCAGCGAATGGACACCTTCTCCTTGATGTGTCGGCTATACACCAGAAGGGGGTACTGAGTGGTGATTTGCAAGATTTTAGAATCAGAAAGATGCTGATTCCCAACTCTGAATCCTATGACCTTGAGCGAAATACCTCACTTCTTTGTGTCTGCTTGTTTACAAAATTTGGATAATTATATCTTCTTCATAGGCTTATTGTGAGGATTAAGGTAGACAATAGGTATGAAGCACCTGGCACATCCTGAAACTTGGTAAACAGTTGATTAGCGCTGCAATTAAAACAGGTATTAAAAACATTTGCTTGTTTCTGAAACCCCATGGGGTTGAAGAAATGTCCGAAGTCACAACACCCGATAAGAGCAGGCACAAGTTCCAGGACACTGGAATACTTGAAGTACAAGGCAAAATAGGTTTTCTTCAAATGGGGAGTAAAGAGAATGACAGAGTCAAGCAGTGACAGATAAAAAAGGTGAATGAAGATGATAACTGGCTCTTAGCAGAAATGTTCTTGCTGGTATTGTTTGTTACAAAGTGACCAATGAGATCAAAGAGACACGCCAGAATTTTAAGAGGAGGTTTATTCCTGCCGGCGACTGTATGGGTTTCACCCAAATCATACAGTGATCTGTGAAAGCAACTCAGGGTTTATATAGACACACAGAGAGGCGCAGGGAGCAAAGGCAGTTGATAATCTGCAACTGTGGTTGTTACAGGTTTCCATAGAAACGTGTTTGACATTTCTGTTATCTAAAATTCTCATTCCACACGTCCGATTCATCCGGGGAGGCTCCAGGAACAGAACGGCTCACCCTTGAGCCCCTGGGTGTGCCGGGGGTTTGTGCACAAACTGGACGGTACAGTTATCTCAACACCGATTGCCTAACTGAGCTTTCTTATTTGGGAGGCTTCAAGGCTGGCTTGTGAGCTAAGAGTGACTCAGTACGGAAAAGTCTTTACTTTCTTCGTTTCCTGTTTCATTATTTTATAATTTGCTGTATGATATCCCCTTTGCTCTGTTTCTAGCTTCATTTACCCAAAGTATTGAGCCTATTGGATGGCGGAGAAATAAGATCATAGATGACATAGATCAAATGGAGTATTCCCCTTAGTCTTCGCTGCATCAGCTCAAAAGACTAAACGAATATATGGAGTGTGTCCTATCAGAGAGAACTGCATGTCCAACCAGCTCAGAGACCTTCCCATGCAAAACTGTCATCAACACATGCGGCGGCGTTACTTGTGAGCCACCTGACTCCCTTCTCCAGACACCCCAGTGTCCTCAGGCAGAGTATTAGTTTTCTACTGGAGTGTGGGTAAGTTTAACTGGATTCCATGCTCAAGAGGTTACAAAGCAAAAGTAAAAATATCTACCAGGTTTGCACACTTATCTTGAGGATCTGGGGAAGAATCTGCCTCTGTGATCCTTTCGGTCACTGGCAGAAATCAAATTCCTTCTTGGTTGTTAGTCAGGGGTTATCAGCTACTCAAGACTGCTTTCAGGTCCTTTCCCTGTGTCCCCATCTTCAAAGCTGGCACTGGCCCATTGAATTATCCTCATGCTTTGTTTTGACATCTTTGGAGTCTTCACCAACTGGAGAAAACTCTCTTCTTTTAAGGATTTATTACAAGGATACTCCTCCCTCTTGAAATCAACTGATTAGTAACCTTAATGGCATCTGCAGAATCTCTTCAAAATAGAACCTGAGTCAGGGTTTGACTGAATAACCAAGGATTGGGAATCTTAGGGAGAAGTCTGAAAGGCTTGTCTCCCACAGCTTAGCTACAGTTACCCTTCATTTCCTTAGTAGCTTCATCAGAACGATCCTTTGAAGTCCTTGAATCTTTTTCACAGTATGCTGATGTGTAAAGTGCTATCTTCTCATACAAGACAGGCACCGTCTGTTCTAGAGAATCCCTCCTTTTGGAAACTTTCTATTTAAACTATAGAAAAAGCAAATCTTAATATTCCAACACTAAGGATTTTTTTTTTTAACAATTCATACTCGTCTTTTTTTTTTTTTTTTAACCCGAATCTCTTCCTTTAGGGGAATTCATGTTTAGTCTGAGGTGAACTGGTTCATAATTAATTATAATTCAATGGCTAAGTGTTATCATAGAGTCATGTAAGGTTGCACACTTCCTGGAATTGAAAATACCTTTCATTGTGAGCACATTATCAAACTCCAACAGCTTTTTGGGACATTATGAATAGCTTGTTAATCATATTTATT
This sequence comes from Solenodon paradoxus, assembly GCA_004363575.1. Classification (NCBI taxonomy): domain Eukaryota; kingdom Metazoa; phylum Chordata; class Mammalia; order Eulipotyphla; family Solenodontidae; genus Solenodon; species Solenodon paradoxus. Next base: position 163,202 of record RJWH01001995.1, on the reverse strand, counting down.
AAAAAACTACCAATTGATATTGATCAACAATAGCATATATTTCTTATTGGAATGATTACCAGCCTCTTCTCTGAATCAAAATTGGAGCCAGGCTTTTTGTGAAGAGTCTAATTCTATTTGGATCCATTTGTAAAATATGAATCTGTCATCCATCCTAGTAGGAAAGTTCTCTGAGCCTTTCTGAGAAATTAAAGTTGCCTTATCTGCAAGAAATAATTGTGTAACTTTTCCATCTGCTTCTTTACATGGTATCTGACTGGTTTCTCTTAATAATGATTCGAAGATTCATTCTGATTTCAGAAGTATTAAAAGGTGAAAAACTCGGGACTCATTCTGAAGACATATGGTTTCTAAAGTACTAGTAAATGAATGAGGAAGTGGTAACTTTTGCCTGGGGGAAGAGGTAACTTGTGAGTTGGGTCTGGGAGCTGAATAGGAATTTCCCAAGCATATAGGAGTTAAAGGTATTAGAGGCCAAGACATATTTAGGTGCTTACCTGAAGCTAATCTGTTAATATTGCTCATTCCTAGGAATCTGTACATTTTTGAGGCCATGAACCAATTCTTCCTCTCAAGATGAACATTTAACTCATTATATTGCCATTTAATTTTTATTTATTCATTTCATATTTACCACATTTTATTTTTATTAATTTTAAATTCATTTTTTGCTCATGTTTATACTTACTGGCAAAATAGTGCTTCGGCTAGCTCATTGAAGAAAACTTGATTCATTCAAATAAACAAAGACAAAGCAAATAAACAAGTCTCACATAAACTCTCTGTAATTCCACAGCCTTGAGAAACCGCTGTTAATCTATTGCTGTCTATGCTTCAAGGTTTCTTTCTGCTTATACGCACATCTACCTACCTACATATTCTTAAAGCAAAAGTGGTATCATAATATATTAATTAGTTCATAATTTATTATTTTCACTTAACCATGACATTACACTTACAGAAGTTCCTTTCTTCATTTGGCTTAATGTTATTTCATTATTTGAAAACTGTTGGGGCACACCCTGGTGGAGTAGTGGTCAAATCAATCTCTTCTGAAGGAGTGCAGGCCACATATCCCTAGGGTTTCAGTCCCGGGCCCAGGGGCAGGGAAAACAACAAGTATGAATGACTAAATAAAATTAAAGATAAAATGCTTCAAAGAAAAAAAAATGCTGAGGCACACCCTGGTGGCTTAATGTCTAAGTCCGCCAGGCGCAGTCCACAGCGTCCCAAGGACCTGAGTTCATGGCTTCGGGTCTGGGTTGTTGGGGGAGCAGGGCGAGCCTGGGCCACCAAGATGAACAATTAAATAAAATAAATGCTTCTTCCTTTGCTCTCTTCCTGCCTGCCTGTCTCAGCTTGACGTCATTCCTGCCTGCACCTTTCCTTTAAAAAAAATGTTGAGAAGAAGAAACCATCTATGCTTGGTCAGGGTCATTGTTTGGGTGAAGTTCTCCTCATGTGTGGGTTTTCTCCCGGTTCTCTGGTTTGTTCCCACATCCCAAAGACATGCCTGAAGTTCATTGACACGTGTGAGTTGTCTCAGTTGAGTGAGTGTGTGTGTGAGTCGGCGCCCCTATGTGGAAGGGTGTCCTGTCCAGGCTGGGTCTCTGCTTGCACCCTGAGCTGCTGGGACAGGCTCAGGTCACCCAACACCCTGCACTGGAATAAGCAGGTTAGAAAATGAATGAATGAATACAAATGAGTGTGTGATATTAGGGTTGTTTTGGGTTTCTATTTAGAAGTTTGGTGATATTTTCGTGACCAGAAATATACTGTTGGAATTTAACTCTCGTTCATATCAATTAGCTTTTGGTCAAACTGGTTCAGTTTTGTGTCTTTTCCCTTAAAGTCTTAGTTTCCAAGAACCGCAACGCTGTTAAGTGAGGACTTACTGTACTGATGACTATATGTCTAACCAGCCTCTCATTGAAGGAAATAATGCCAAGTTCATAGCTTTTGTTCTTAATTGGCTGCGTCTCCTCGGCTAACTGAACTACAGGCTTAGCATGTGACTCAAGGGCAACCCACCTCTGGGCAGTCAGAGTGTACCCTTTGGGTGAAGGGATGAGTGGGGCCATTCCCATAGTCCTGTTACAGAACCTCTGGTTCTTGTGCAGTGGTGCTGAAAAAAACAAACCAAACCAAACACGGCCTTGGGAGAAGGGAGAGTCCATTTATTTACTGAGTGAATGGAGACAGGGTAGGCCTGTTTCAAGTCTACCAGCGCTCTAAGCGAAAGGAAGCAGGGGCTTCTAAGGGGGAGTTCGAACTTGGGAGCTGCATGATAAGGGAGCGTCCTCTCAACAGTGGCCTTCTGGTATCTCCGGTCACATAGCTCAGGACGCAGATCAAAGGGACGCTGATGGGCAGCATGTAGGGTTGGTCAGTCAGTCCTTGGTTTCTACAGATTCAAGACACCTGTGTGGCAACTACATCCTGGGTCAGTCTGACCGATAAGCTCATTTAAAGACTCAGCAAGAGAGAACATAGAACAGTAAAATATTAACCCAGAACAGGAGGGACAAAACAAAGCTTGTTAGTCATGCTCTCAGAGGGCCACAGCACTTTTTGTTAGTCTTATGAGGGGCTGTGATCTCACCACTGGGTTATGGAATTGGCAACTGAGATTATCCTCAGTGGAGCTGATGGTGTAAGGATGTCACAGCCTTGAAATAAGGCCATGGCAAGTCAAATAGAAGCCAGGGAGCTAAGGGAGCAGAAAAATGGAGGAAGCTGGCCATCAAAAAGCAGAGAGGTGAGCACCTCTGTGGGGATGCCCAGAGGGTGATGCCTTCAGGCTGCCCTTTGTCCTATTTTTCTTGCTTCAGTTTCTGTCCATATGTATCTTTTTTTCCCTTTTAATACATGCCTTCCTCCTGGTCTTTTTTTTTTTTTTTTTTTTTCTTCTTCTTCTTCTTGAGATAAAACAAATGGATCACTTTTCCTTGTAGCCAAACTTGACCACAAGTCCTCACTATCGAGGCTGCAAATTCCCTTCATCCCTGATTTTCTTTCCTATTTTTCATTTGATTTTCATTTTTGCTAAGAATTACATAACACACCACATAACCTCCTAGAATGGGTAGAGAAACTTACATTATTTTTCAGCCATCAGGAAAATGCTTTCTTAACCAATGTTTTCCAAACCCTTTGACATATAGTGATGATTGACTCCAGAGATGCGCTTGTCTCTTTCCATTGTGTGGATAACCGGCAACCCTTCTTCCTTGACCCCATCGGTGAGCTGGTGGGTGGACACAGTGGCCGCTTCTGGCTGAGCAAGATGCTGATTCCAGAGAATCACAACACAATTACCCAGGACAAACACTTCCTTCCAGTTCCCTTCAAGGTGACTGGAATGTGATTACTTCCCATAAAACCTTTCACCACTGACTTAAAAGCCTTATGATGAACATTTAAGACCCTTTTTTTTTTAAGGAAAAGCACAGCAGGAATGAAGGTTGCTAAGTAGGCAGGAAGAGAGAGAGGAGGAGGAATCACTTTATTTAACCACAGTTGTTGCTCCCCTCAGTTGTGGGTCCCGAACCTGGGCCCTGCAGATGTATATGGACTGTGTCCAGCGGCCTTATCCTCTAGGTCACCAGGGTGTGCCAAACTCTGCTGTTTTAATGGAATGTTTTGTTCTCACAGGGTTCCAAGTCTCTCACTTCAGTATTTTGAAGGAAGAGTGAAAATGGCAAGAGCAAAATGCCATGAGTCATCTTGTGAAGGAGCTTTTTTTGGCAGGCAAGGGGCCAGGAACTGTGCTCCCCTGAAGGGAATAATAGGGAAAAAAAAAAATCTACTGAAAGGAAGAAAACAACTGCCTTTACACTTTAGAACAGGAACAAGCCAGCAACACTTAATTGGCAGAAGGGAGACTAGAGATGGCGATAATCTAAACAGTGTAATTACAGTGGAGACGAAAGCAAGACACTTCAGAAATCATGCAGATGGGGAGGAGGGCTTGAAGCAAGGAGTCGGGGTGTCTGATTGCTCTTCATAGAGAAGACAGCAGGAGCAGGTCAGTGTCTGACAGGTTAAATCAGAAAAGTCTGCAGGATTCACAGGTGCATGTCACTACACAGTTGAAAGTACTGAGCTGGGGCCTCTAGAAGTATTTAAGTATTAGGGCTCTTCAGCAGTTCAAGGTGAGCATGGATAAAATTATTCAGAGAGGGCAAAGAAAAAACGGGACTGGGCTGGGGACAGAATTCTGTTGAATACCAGTATTTCAAGGGCTGGCCACCAGCGTCAAGGGGAAGAGGCAGACCTGCAAGGACAGAGTCCTCTAAAAACTCGCAAATAACAGTGGCAGGAAGGACAAGGGACGGAATTTGAACAAACACAGTTCTCCAGCTTCAGATTCCACTTCTCAAACAGAAGGAGCAGATGAGCACTCAAATCTGGAGACTCCCGACGAATCTGGGAGGTGACTGAGGTCAGACTGCCAGACCGTGCGGTCCCTACGGCCCTGTGGATCCAGCTCGTGCCCAGCAAGCGCGCTCTGGGTCACTTCCAAAGATCCCTTCCTTGAGGCCTCTGGTGCAGCTCTGCCGGCAGGGGAAGGGTGGGGGCCCACATTTTTTGTCAGGGCACCGACACCGGAGGCCCTTTTGTGGAAGGTGGGGCTAGGGCGGTGGCCCAGGAGGGCAGGACTCCAAGTCCGGGGCGGACCTGCGCAGCCCGCGGAGCTAACCTCCCGCCCAAAGGGAGCGCAGGCCCCGCCCTCTTCCATCTGCTCAGGGGGGGCTACGCGGCTGCGGGGCTGGGTTAGGTGGTGGGGCGGGGCTAGGGGCGGGGTTTGTTGGCTTGGGCTCCGCCTCCGTTCTGCATCGTGTGGAGGGTGCTGAGAGGCGCAGGGCGGGGCTGATTGGCAGGGCGGGGATAAAGGCGGGTCTTGGCAACTCAGGCTCTGCCTCCTTGGCGCTACCTAAAGGGGGGTGTCGCGGGATGAGGGGCGGGGCCTAACGATGGGGCGGGGCTCAAGGCGGGGCCTGGCTGTTAGGGCCCGCCTACTTCCGCCCGCAGGGTGCGGTCGGCGGGCGGGGCCTGTGGGTGGGACCGGTGGGCGGGACCAAAGGTGCGGGGCGTGGCTCCGACCCCGGGCAGCCCGCGCATTCGGCCGAAGCTGCCGCCACCGCCGCCCGCGCCTCTGAGGTCTCGCCGCTTCCTCAGCTGAGCCTCGGGCTGGGCCGCCATGTCCACCAGCGACGAGGTTGACGGGCTGGGCGTGGCCCGGCCGCACTATGGCTGTGAGTGCGGGGTCCGCGGCGCCGGGGCTTCGGGGCTTCGGGGCGGGCGGGCTGGCTGCCTCCGGGAGCCGCTTCCCGGCTCCGGCCGGCGGGGGCTGGCGGCGGCGGGCTGCGCGGACCGGAAGGGCCGCGGCGGCGGCGGCGGGAGGCCCAGGACCCCAGCCGAGCCCGCGCGCGTCCGAGGGCCCGGGCGCCTCCGCCTCCCGCTGGGGTGCGAGGCCGCGGGCGGGCGGGCGGGCGGTGGACGACGCTCTGCGGGTGTCCGACGGCCCCGCCCCGACGGCCGGGAGGTGCGGCCCCGGGCAAGTCAGCTTTCTGGGCTGAGTCCCCTCGTCAGGATTTTAAAAGTGAAAAAAAAAAAGCGCCACACCCGCCTCTGACTTCCTCATTTTCGGACCTGGTTTTCTGGAGCCGGGCCCGGACGCCCGGACGCCGTCGAGCCGCGGCCCGAGGCGCGGACTGCGATTTCGTTTCGGTCCCGGGCAGAGTGTTCTGTTTCAGCGCGCATTTCACCCGCGGCAGTTTCGTGCGGGGCTTGTCCTGTCTGCGAAGTGACAGGTGATGAGTGACACCGGTCCTGCCTCCAGAGGACGTTTAATCAGGCAGACGGCAGGTGTGCAGTCTCACGATAACGAGGTGTCATAAATGTAAAGACGCCCGACCTGCCTGGGCGTGGACAGTGCGGGAGGGGCTGGGGACGGCGGGGGACCGGCGCTGACGCGCGGACGCAGCCTGCAGGGTTGCCGCTGACGTGGGGTCAGGAGCGTAAAGAGGGGAGAGCGTGAACCGAGGTGTCCGGGCGTCCACGGGGGCAGAGGAAGCGGAGAAAAGTTTCCAGAAGTAATTGGGGCCAAGCCCCGAAAGCACTGAGTGCCACCCCAGGGAGCTAGGAATTTATTCCATACTCAGGATGTCAGGAAGGAGGCAGATCGCTTCAAGCGCAGAGGTTTTGGTCAGACCGCTTGGGGTTTGAATCCAAGCCCCAGCATTTTAGTAGCCGTGGGGCTAAGCGCACAGAGCCTCACTTTCCTCATCTGTAAAATGGGAATGATAATCACTGGATTGTTGTGGGGCTTCGCTGAGAGAATGCATGTAACCTGCCGAGCACGATGACTGCCACTTAGTTTTCAGTAACTGCTGGCTTGCCTTGTTAGTAAAAAGGGGAGCAGTGTGATCGGATCTGTATTTAGAAAGAGATGGCAGACCGGAACAAATTTGGACCAAAATCTCTGTCAGTATTTTATAAGTTACACTAACATTTAGTACACATTGATATTACGCTTTAAAAAAAGGGTGAGATGAGAATAATGAAGCCCCATCGTCTTGTTTAGTCAGGTCATGGAAGTATACCTGGCTCGCCACATGTCCACGAGTCACCAGACTAGCAGGCATTCGGTGGTGGGCGGTTCTTTTATTGATTAGGAAGGTTACCAGTTCTTGTGTTTACATTCTTTGCTTTCATGTTTTAGCTGTTTTGGACAATGAGAGACTCACTGCAGAAGAGATGGACGAAAGGAGACGTCAGAATGTGGCTTATGAGTACCTTTGTCATTTGGAAGAAGCAAAGAGGTAAAGATCAGCTGGCTGGATAGAAGATTGGGAGGAGGGAGTTGATAGGGTTGAATAAAGATAATGATCTCTCTGAGTGTGATCAGAGAGTTTGGTTCTTTGAAGGAGCAGATATAGGTCGAGTATTTATTCATGGGAGCAAGTAACTTTGATGGTTGCTTACCTTGAAACATTCTGAAGGGCATTTACAGATACTGAAAAATGTCCCAATTTGTGTTCAGTTTCATGCATATGGTGCTTGTTTAGGTATGATCAACTCTGGGGGAAAATAGTATTTTTAGAGTTTGCAGTACTTGACCTTGGTGTTTAACTGGTTTTTTATTTACATATGAATTGCATACCTTCTCCCTTGGTAGTGCTGAGGATATAGGTCCATCCATTTGGCAGTATTCAAAGAAAGTTTACCCAAGGCAGTGTCCTCGCCATTTCTGGGAAGTGAATGTACAATTGCTGTTTTTCTTTTTCTGATGCTCTTGAGACCTTGTGGTCTTAGGGTGTCAGTTTGCTCTCAGTGGTTCGTTTCCTTTGTTCCAGTGCATGCTCCTTTGCAAGGTCCCCAGGTAGACAGATGTAATTACAGATCATGTATCCTATAAGAGTGCTTTGGTGGAGAAGGCCAGCAAAGGATAATAAAAGGTATTTGTGATCAAAGTCTAATGAAAATCAAGGATGTTTTAAATGATGCTAATAAACAAGAGTGTTGTGGTTTCTTAAAAACCAAACTTTATTTTACCTTTTTTTTAATTGTAAAGGAAAAGGGCAAATAGGATTGAAGGTGAGTAGGCAGGCAGGTAGGAAGGGAGAAACAGAAGAAGTATTTATTTAATTTATTTAGTTGTACATCTTGGTTATTCTTCCTAGTCAGGATGTGAACCTCAGTCCTTGGGATGTACGTGGATTGTGCTTTATCTGGAGGCAGTTGACCAAACCACTACTCCACCAGCCTGCTTGTGTTTTTTTTTTTTTTTAATTTTGAAAATCTTAAACTACTACAGGAAAGTATAGAAAACAATTCAACAAACATTGATTTATTCTGGAACTAACAAATGTCAACCCTTTAGAGTTTTCCTTTTCCGCTCAAAAGACACAGTTGGAGTCCCCTTTTGCCCACTCTGGTCCCATTCTTTTTCCCATTCCTGAGGCTGTCTCTACCATACATTTGGTGTGTCTTCTTGAATCCAGACTGCTTTTCTGAGTTTAAATCTTCCAGGAGACTGGGGGAAGGTGTGCTGGGGATTAGTGATGGTTTAGGAGGAGAGACTGAGGCTAACACTTAACTTTGTGAATGGAAGGTTAGATAGCAGCAGCTAATATGTTATTAGAAAAAGGGTGTTTCTTGTATAGGGTCTGTACGGGCCTTGTGAGCAAGAATAAAAAGTCCCGCCACTTAGATTGTGGACTAGACCCATTTAGAAGGTCAAGGAATTTGAAAGTTGCAGCTCTGTGTTCTGTGAAGTCTTGGTGTCTCTGTTAAGGTGACCTGGGGATGAACGGGAAGAATCCTAACTCACCTTCCTTTCTGTACCAAAGAAGTTCCGCTTTTGTTTTAATATTGGGTTTCCACAGTAAAACTCTTTTTAAAAGACGGTATCTTCGCTAACATGCGCTTGCAACCACTAATCTAGTTCAACCATCTTATTTTGATGAGAGAATCAAGACCTGAGGTTTTCTAGCCTGCTTGTAGTTTTCTTGTCTTAATAATTGTTTTCATTTTATGCAGCATTTCTTAACCAGGTGTGAGCAATCATCGTTACCTGGAAAATTAAAAAATACATAGTTATCTGGCCCTTTCCACAGTTTCAGCAAGTCTGGGCTGGGAGGTTTCGACACCTCTGCTTCAGAGGTCCCGATGGTTCCCCTGGTTGAGAAGCAAGATTCACAGCACTGCTGGAACTTGGTCTGATGCTGGGGTGTGGCAGTCTATCTAGAATGATGCGCTTCTTTGCACTCCCTTCTTTAATGCTGTGCCAGCAAGGCATTTCTTCTGCCTCTGTGGCAGGCCCTTGAATAAGTTTGTTTTATTTATGTTGTTTCCTGGTAAAGTTGATGAGAGAAGATTCCACCAACAATGAATCATGACTTTATTCAGGGACCTGGTTTCATTATCTGTCATTTGACTTAAAGTCACAGTTTCCAAGAATCTACTGACAACATTAGTGAGGACTTACTATACTCTAAGTATGTTCTTTTCTGCTGGGTGTTTTTCCAGTCAAGAAAAGTGGCTCCTTTCCTTTAAAATCCATCCAGGGGACCCTAATCCTTGGGGTGTGTTTTAAGTGGGTACTTTTGCACTGAGGAACTGAGGCAGTGAGACCTTTGTGATAGTCTTTATTTTTTATGCTTTGGGCTATACAGGAAGGCATAAGTGTGGCATATAGCCCTGGTATTCTCTGCCCATTGGCCTGGCATCATGGAGATGTGCCTGGTTTATTTTATGGGGGCAGTCATAAAAAAATCTGGACCTCGTGAATTTTGTGTTTAAAGCTTTGATTAGTAAATCAACTTTGGAAGCACCTATTTAGATCTTACCACCAGTGAGTTTAGGAAAAGAACCCCTCAGAAAAACTGGGATCCTTTCTGCCACTCAGTGTGGCTGCTGCCACACCTAAAAAGTGTTCAAGATGTGCCCCAGCCAAACCATGTGCTTCTACATGGCTCCCACTTGTGACTCCTACCCTGTCGAGCTGGACTGTAGCTAATGTGCTGATGGGGCCTCTTCTTTCCCCGCTAGCACAAGCCCAAGTTACCTTTTTGAATTGGCCTCATCCAGTTTCCTTCACAACCTCACCCCTTCCAAGTTGGAGGAGCCCCAAGCTCTGGAATTTAGGCCAGCTCCAAGGCCAGAAAGAAAGATCAGAACGATCAAGGGAAGAAAAGGTTCCCTTCTTTAGCTCTATTTATAACACTGCTTCTCCTCTCACTGGAAGCTCCACCTTATAGCACAGTGGGCCCGTTGTGTGAGCAGGGCGTGCCACTTCCCCTGTACCTGTAACACAGCTCTTTCTTGGGACGAGAGGAGTGGAGAGAGTCTGTCTGTGAGTATGGTTTACGGTGGTGTAAGTACGAGTGTGTGGGGACATGAGAGTTGAGTGTGGGTGTGGGCTTCACCAAAAGGTTAAGTGGGAAAATTTAGGAGTGAGTCCATCAGAGCATCAGAGTGTACACTGGAAAATAGAAAATACAGAGATTCTGTTTTTCTTTGGTGTTTGTAATTTCAGTGAGAAAATTAAGTTATTCTAAGGATTCAAGGCTTTTTGCTAAAGCCTGTACACAGATCAAGAACTTTATAAGTACTGACACCTTAAATTGCATATTTATGCTTACATGTCGGTTTATTTTTATCCTGAGCCTGTTTTGATCGGGTTTTCCCTTTATGTTGGCCAGGGAGCAGTTGTATTGCATTTTCACTCAATTAGAGGAGGTGTAACTTAAACACATGAGGTATGGCAGTGCAAATGTGTGGACAGGAGGAAGAGAGAACTATCAGAAGGTTCCTGTGAGAAGAAGCAAGAAGGGAACAGGACATGGTGGCCCTGAGCAGGGGAGGAGAAGGCAGTAGTGGCAGTTGAGTCAGGTTGAAGGACACAGGCAGGAGGGTCGTTCCAGGAGTTTCTGGGTCGACCATTCTGGATTCTTCCTTCAGAGGCTTGCTGCTGTGCCCTTTCTAGCCTGTCGGGGGCCTCCTGCCTCTGGCTCTGTGCCCCGCTGGAGCATGGTCTGCCCCCACCCCTTGGGGAGGAAAGTGAGGGCTGTGACTGCTCGGAGACTCAGAAACGACACAGTTAACAGGAGCTTAGCATTACTTCGAGGAACTTTACCTTCTATAACAAAGGGGAATTGAGAACAATCTCTTTTGTGCATTTGCCTTTGCGCATGTCGTTGGCCTCAAGCGTTCCAGGATGGCTCCATAGCTCCTCTCCTCTCAGCGGATGGCGTCTGGATATATGGAGGTTGGCACACTGTGTCATGAAAAAAAGTTAGATCCCGAGGCTGGAAATGGAAGTGGATAGGTGAGGTGAGGTGACTAGAAAGAACAACTGGCCCACCATCTTCTAGAATTCTCAAACAAAAGAATAGTACTTAAAGATTGACTACTGGCACGCCCTGGTGGCTCAGGCAACTGAGATGCTGGTGTGCGGATCGCATATGGCCTAAGGACTGTGAGCAAGTCCTGGAACTGGGGTGAAAAACTAAATAAAAAGTGAACAACTGAATAAAAAATGTTTCTTCCCTCCCTCCCTTCCTCCCTCCCTCCCTCCCTCCCTTCCTCCCTTCCTCCCTTCCTTCCTTTTTCCTCTCCCTTCCTTCCTTCTTCTCTTAAAAAATATCAAGTGGGGTCATTGACCCAAGCTCTCCTTTTGCAGAGGAATAAACTAATTCAGTTGTAGTTTGTCTTAAGCCCCATGCAATTAAGGACCACACAGCCTGTACTTCCTTGGTGGCACATAGGGAACTGTCTGCATTCGTGTATTCACAAATATCAAGGGGACATATGGGTGGGGATTTGTCCATAACTCCTAAAATGGTGACATAGTGGCATAGATGGCAACCTGTTTTTCTGAAACTTAGCTTAGTGCAACTGCCTTGGACAGAGGCCATGGTAAGAGGTGTGTTGCATTTAAAAGTAAATTTGTTAAAGTGGTTGCAGTGTTACAGATACTTTCCCACATTGTAACAGTGTTACAGATGGGAGGACTCCTGTCTTGTGTGGCCAGCAAAAGCTTTTTACCCTGGTTTATAGAGGCACTGAGCAAAATTTATAGTTACAAAGTATGGAGAGTAATCTGGTGTAAACTAAGCAGTCAACTAGTTAGTAGGTATGTTTATTACTAAAAAAGTCGTGTGATGGTGGTCTCAGCATTTACAGTGAAGTAAAATAGACATTTTTAAAGTCTGAATGAAATGTCTTTGAGGATTTTGACTGTTGAGATGGTGAAAAGAATGAGGACTTTCAGTTTTGGCAGGTGTGAGTTCTGATTCTGGTTTTGCAAGTTGCTGAACCTCAGGGAGTGAGTCTAAATTTAAATTTGTACTCTGCAGAATGGAGACACCATGCTTTTACAGAACTTCTGGCAGGTGCCTGGAACACAGTATGCTCTCAGTAAATGTATTCTTTATCCCTTTTCATGGGAAAAGCAGATTTAATGAGAAGACGATAAGGCGTTAAAAACTTCTCTGGGGAAATTTCTGACCACTTTTCAGAGTCCTAAAGGTTGATGGCCCTCATTTTTCACTTCAGAATTAAGCTTTTGTCTGAAAGGAAACACCAGAAACAGTAAGCTCTAGGGAGTAGAATGAGGTGGGAGGATGTAAGGAGGCTTTTCCTTTTCGTTTAATGCTATTCTGTATTTTTAAAGTACTTTTTATAATGATCATGAATTTTATAATAAAATACATAATATAGAGATAAGATAAAATATTATAATGAAAAGGAAGGGAGTAAGAAAAAGGAAAACATAATTTTCAGTTAGTTGTAACCACAAGTTGTGATTTTTAACTTGTTATATTGTTGTGTTAACTACTATTCGCAGTGGTTATATCATGCTCATATTTATTTAGTTATTTCAGTAGAATGTTTTATTGCTTTGATTACTGAAAAGGTTAAATATTTCCCCACATATTTGTTTGTCAATTTAATTTTATTCAAATTGTTGATGACATCTGCCTTCTAGTTCATGATGTTGACTTTTGTCAGCTCTCATAAAATGGATGTCAACCTTCTGTAATATTTGCTATGAACACTTTCTACTGTTTTTCATGTTTTTTTTATTATATAGAATTATTATTATCTATTTTTTGGGGGGAGGAGGGGAACCTCCAGATCCAGGTCTTAAACCCAGTCAGGTCTGTGACTTTCATAGTCTGACACCTTAGCTGCCTGAGTCACAGAGTGGGGCTTAGTTTTTAATTTTATGATGCTTAAGAGAGTTCAGAGTCTAGAGAGCTAAAATTTGAAGTTTTGTGGTGTATTTTTCTGTGATTTAATTATTTAATTTTTAAAAGACTAAAATGTTTAACTCATGGTATTTTTAAGTTATTCAGATATTTTAAAATAATAATTTTACTTCCTATTAGAGGTTGATGGCTTTGTTAAATATTAAATTATAGATATTTCTAGTTCTACAGTTTTGATAATGCTTATGGTGAACTATATTTTCATTTTTCTTGAGAAAATATGTATGACTTAGTTTTCCTGTACTTATTATTCAGAATAGCATTGGAAGCTAGCTTGATTTTAGCTCCATCAGGAGTAACTTTTTCGTAATCTGTAACTTACAGAATTCTTGTTCCCTGAATTTGCAATACTTGCCCGTTACATTTTATAATTTTATCTATAATGTGGAGACTTCTTGATTTGTATTATCTTTTTTATTTCTTTTGACTCTAGTTGTCTGTTACACCTTTACTGATTTGCTCTGGTTCTTCAGCTGTCTTGAGCCTGTCTGTCGGTAGGTTAGACTCCACCTTCTGTTCCAAGACCGTGCTTTGCTTATATTGAATCAACATTCTAGAAGAGTGTCACATGTGTCTGCTGTTTCACTGATTGATTTTCTGCTTTGGTTCTGTTAGTGGTAGTTTTGTCCTATTGCAGTTTTCATTTTGGATTATTAACACCTTCCCTCTCAACCTTTGTTGAGAGATTAAGGGGTCTCCCATGAGTTCATGAATAGAGTGGTATAGGATCCTTTTGTGAAATGAAGGAACTAGTAGGAATTGATAAAAGACTTATCAATTTCTCTTATTTTCAGTAAGTCTGGGAGTGGACGTGACTGCAGGAAACCAGTGCTAAGGTCAGCTGAGTATATGGATTGTTCACCAGCCAAGCTTGGGAAGGAGATTAGGATAAGTAGACCAGTAGTGTGACCTAATTGGGCACATATTTCCTTTTCATCTCAGAGGTCAGACCAACATTTGTACTTACATGTTTTAAGGTCCCTAATGAAAAGTAAAACTATATTTGAGGTCCTAAGTTGGCACATTCTAGGAATTTAATTTTCTGACTTTGCATGGTGGCCACACTCAGATTTCTGCATAATTTCTTCAGCTTCACAATTGAGCAATCTGGGGATACCTGTAGGTAGCAGGACCTGTTTGGACATTTTGATGTCGTTTGGTAGTTGGTGGACTCTTGCGAGTTTCTTACCCTAACTTGCGAGTTTCTAGGTAAAGCCCTTCACAGGGCGCATTTGTGTAAGAAAATGCTGATAGTCTTAGACCATCGGAAGTGATTCATGTGACTGGGGCTGTTTGTTAATTCCGGACTTGGTTGCCTAGAGACCATCTCTCCTAGCAAGCTGAGCGAAGTGCCCCTTGAATTTGGAGGTCCCTGGCCTACCTGATCAAATTAGGACTTTGCCACTTGACTTTTCTTCTCGAAGGGCTCCTGGTAATGTGGTTGCTCCCTGTGCTCTAGTAGTGTGTGACTCAAAAAGTCTTAAATATATAAATGAAAGCTCTGGTTCATGGTTTATTTTGAAGAGGAAGTCTGTGTGCTTAAATTTGAATGTTTAAACTTTTTTCTTACAATTGCACTTTGAAAGGATGAGTCTGTGAATTGTTAATAAGGCGTTTTACCGAAACCTCAGTAGTTCCGGTCTCTTTACAACAGTAAAAGGACAACCCTGCAAGTTGCAAGACTCAGGATATAAGATGCGTTCTGTCTGCTTGGGTCAGTCCCGTTTCATCTCTCATGCATTCCGCATATTGAGCCCTTGTGCTTTATCGCATTGTCTCACTAGCTGTCCTCCAGTCCAGGTGTGCTTCTTATCTGCTCTGGCAGACGGAGAAAGCAGAGCTCAGAGAGGTGACCCGCCCATCTGGTAGTGGTAGATCCAGATTTCAGGTCTGGCCAGGACTCCAAAGCCTTTGCTCTTACCCACCAGGTCGGTCTGCCACTGCAGTGCTACTTCTGATTCTAAAAATAATGACAGCGGCAGTAGCGACCAGCAATTAAGTAGCACTGTGACGCAGTTTACACGCAGCATTTTTGTGAGATAGTCATTTTCATTTTAAAGGGGCACAGGGGTGAGGATCACTGTTTCAAGGCCATACAGCTGTCTGTAGAGTTCAAGCGCAGGTCTGTGTGACCGGGCATGGTGCTGTCAGTCTTTACAGGCTTCGAGGGACACCCGAGACACTTAGTGATGGCTTGACTGTTTCCTGCCTTTGGTTGCGGCCTTTTTCATCTGTCACTGCATGAGAACAGTTCTCTGGTCTGTCTCATATATTTTTGTGCCTCACTAGATTGTCATACTCTGTTTCATGCTGTATTCACTGCAGAGCTGCAGAGTGATAGACATAGATAAGTAGGTGCTAAACAGTGGTTGGCGAGAGATTTTATACACACATGCTTACAAGAGTACTGTAGACATAAAATCCAAAATGATTTTTATAGGTGTCTAGAAATATAGGTGGTCTGTGATAAATGTGTATTCGTAATTTCTTTCTTGACCTAGTTTCTGCTAAGATGGAAGTGGATGCAGAAGAGGTTCTGTGCAATAAGATCTGAATTGGTTTTTTCTTTATAACTGGTTTTTGGGTTTGACTCAGCTTAGAAAGACACTCCCAATTTCTCATTTTTAAAATAGTGACTTCATATAGACAGGAGTGGCAAATTGGATAAGACTCAGTCTTGGCTCATTTGGCAAGAACTGTAGCTTTTGGTGTTGGAGCGGGAGGAAGGTCTGTCTAGAGGCCTCAATTTTTCCTTACTCGGAATACCTTCCTGTTGACTCACTGGAACTGAACGAAAAGCAGAAGGCACAGTGGAGTGGCCGCCAGCCTGGCGGGGGCTTCTGTTGGGGCAGTGCTAGGGGACTGGGAGAAGCCTGGCTCTAAGGAAGCTGTGAGATATTTATCATAGAAGAAAATACTATTGCGATAGGTATTTATCCACAAAGTGGGTATAAGCCTGTGACAAGGGATCATTAATCAGGAACATAAACAACTGAAAATATTTTCTTGTATAGGCCTACTTAAGTGTTCTAAAATGAAGCAGAAGGAACTGAAGTATACAAAGAGTAGGCCCGAATTTAAAAAGGAAGCATTGAAAAGAAGATGAAAGCACTCAAAATCATTAAAGATGGAAAACTGATATAAAAAGAAAATTTAAATAGACAATTCTCCTAGATATGCAGCTGTCTTTAATCAGCAGATCACTGTATTATACATGTCTTATGCATACATATACATATGTATCTTTAAAACAGCTAAAGGAAACATATGTTACCTACTGTGTGACTATACCTACTACTCTTGATTATTACAACGAAATATTTTTCTGCCCTGAAGACCAAATTTCTCTCTCATTGGTTTGGACAGTGCTGCCTGATCATCGGTAGCTTAGAAAGGTAATGCCAGACAATGACTTGACTTTGGGGGTCTTCCTTTAAAAACATTAAAAAATTCCACAAAAATGTATTTTAAGGCAGATTTGGTCTGAAATTTTTTTAATTAAAACTTAATCATTTTTAAAAAACAGATAATGCACAGACAGAAGACCTAATTCAGAGTCTGTGCCAGGATACACAGTGGAAAAAGTCTCTCCACGTAGTCGGGTTCTAGCCACCTGCTTGCCCGCACAGAACCACTCTCCTGCTCGTTGTCCTCGCAGACTCGACTCCTTGTGCAGACGTGACGGACACGGCTTCTGCTTTGCAGCTTGAAACTCTCAGTCCACGTGTTACACTGAACGCCTCGTTTTATTTTTCTTCACAGTTACGTAGGGTTTCAGTGTATGGATTTGATCCATCAGTGGACACCTGCTGCTGTTACAGGCAGTGTCGTACTTAACAACCATGTATGTATATGTCGTCTTGAATGATGCTTTTCTAAGTGGAACTTTTGATCTGAGGAATATGTGCATTCAGTTCTGATAAATACTATCAAAGTCTTGTCTGTGGCAGTTGTGCCAATTTACATGTCCATCAATAATCTGTGAAAGGACTGCTTTCTCCAGAATGTCTCCATCCTGCAGCAGCTTCTGTTTGCTTGATTTTGTCAGTTTCATAGGTGAAAATGTATTTCATTGTAGTTTCATTTTCAGATTACTTAATTCTGAGTGAAGTTGGCCATCTTTGGATATGTTTTAAAGTCATTTATTTGTCTCCTTTTCTCTGAACTGTTGGGCAGAATCCTTTGTTCATTTTCTTTTCTTTTTTTTTAAGGACAAGTGCAGCAGGAATGAAGGCGAGTAGGCAGGCAGGCAGGAAGAGAGGAGGAAGAAGCACTTCGTTTCATTTTATTTAGCTGTTCACACTGGTTGTTCCCCTTGGCCCCAAGCCTTGAACCCGGGACTTTGGAGTATGTGGGTTGTACTAGACTGTTAGGCCACCCGGTCACCTTCTCTGCTGTTTCTGTTTTTTTCTTAATTGATCTGTAAAGACATTTTACATGTTGAGGAATGAACCCTTGGTATGCCATGTGTAGTAAATACACCAGTTTGTCCTCTAACTTTTGACTTTAAGGTGTTTAAAATAATGCAAAATTTTAAAAGTTTGATTTTATCAATCTTTCATTTTTAGCTTTTGGGCTTCATGCCACTTTCAGTGGATCTTTACCTATACTGAGATCATACAAAAACATTCCCCCCATGCTTTCTTCTAGTATTTTTTGGATGTAGAGAGATTTAGTATTTAATCCTTTTGAAATGTATCTTGGTGTGAGGGGTGAGGTAGGAATTCTGCTTTATTATTTTTTTTCTCTTATGAATTGTACTCTGGAGTTTACCATACTCTCTAGTCTGTGAACTGAGATCTTGTTTTTCAGAACAAGACAGCTTCAACTGCTGAGATTTTTAAAAACAAATGGTTTTAAATCCTTTTAGAGAAATTGACTAGAATTTTCCAGAGTGCTTTCAAGCTAGTTGCATTGTGATGTGTAATGAAGTTGGCACTGAGAAAACAGGTTTTCGATTAGCTGCTTTGGCGTACATGCTGTGAAGAGTTGAGCAGACTCACTCAACTATATGTTACGTTAAAGGGCAGTGCAAACTTGGTATTTGAGAACTGTGGCCAACTTTCAGTATCACTATTTTTCGAGGTGTATTTTATTCATGAGTGCTTTGGCACTAAGGAAGATTGAGTTTAGTGATCAAATAAATTTCATTGAAAATATGGCATTGAACGAAGTCAAACAGATTATTTAGCTGATAGATTATTTTGGCTCTTCATCATGGGACTGTACACTCTGAATCTCCAAGGAGAGGAAAGTGAGCCACACTCCTCAAAGTGAGTTTGCCAGCTCTTCTGACGGGTCTTCCCAGGGCTAGTATTCCAGGCTATACTGACTTGGGAACACTGTTCTTAGAATAATAAATGGGAAGGGCTCTTTTAAAATAGAATTTGAGACATCTTCATGGTAAATTCTTAATTGTTTCATGCAAATCTTTATATCAACAAGAAATTTTGAGTAATAATCCTAATAAACTCCAGAAAATTTGTTTTGGGAAATTGGGAAAACCAATGTTGCAGAAGATTTTCATATATAGACTGTGTAACAGTTAATAGAAAATCTGTGCTCTAACTTAAGTACATTTTCAAGTTACTTGAAAACAATTTAATGTTTCATTTTCTGTATTATTAAAAATCTCTGTATTTTGAACACTTTGATAAAATCCCACTACCTTTTTTTCTTTCTGACATGGCTTAAGCAAGTTGGGAACATCACGTCCAATAAAATAAGTGAAAACCATTTTCGAGAGCCTCCAGTGTTCAGAGCCCTCTGGTAGAGCTGGAGAAGTTGCGGGTTTAACCAGTTCTGCCCTAGGGGGCTTAGGAATGGTTTGACAGGAAGGGCGCCACCAGTTGAAAAGTTGCTTACTATCAAAGATGGAAAACTTTGAGGTCACGCGGCAGTATACGATCACCCAGGAAATGATGCCAACCATGTATGCCCGGGAGTTTCGGCACAGAAAAGTTTGATGGCAGAGTTTTGCAAAATAAGCAAGAATAGTGTGAGAGGAGGGAGGGCCTGACTGCATGTACGTGTCAGACCTGTGTGTGCTCTGCTGGGGCTGAGACTGTCTCCTGCTTCTTTATAGCCAACAACACTTTTCACAAAGGAGAGGCTCAGGAACGTCCTTCAGTTGAATGTGAGCAGTTCTGAGCACTTCTGTGGAAGGTGGGGTTTGTGGTGGTTAAGAGAAGTTCACTGTTAGGGTGATGAGAGCTTTTTCTTGTTTTATTTGGTTTGATTAAGACTGGGTCTCTGATCCTTGAGTAAGAGAGAAAGAGTTCTCTGTGCCACTCAGCAGTTCCTTCTTTTCTTTCCTTTTTCTTAAAGGAAAGGTGCAGGCTGGAACGAAGGCAAGTAGGCAGGCAGGATTAGAGAGAGGAGGAAGAAGCATTTATTTATTTAGTTGTTCATTGGACTTATCGACCCAGCCCTGCCTCTTAAACTCCCGTCCTTGGGATGTTTGTGGACTGCATCCAGTGGTCTTATCTGCTAGGCCACCAGGGCGCACCAGCAGTTATTTCTCTAGCATCATGCTTCACAGGTAAATCAGAAAAGGATTCCATTCTTACAAACTTAAATAACCATCTGAAGAGTTAAAGAGTTACAAAGTGCTGTAAGGAAGTTTGGAGGAAGAAGAGGTTATTTCCAGTGATAGGTCATTGAGACAGCAACATTTGAGTTGTCAGAGGTAGATGAGGCTGATCAAAAGTCTCTCCAAACCTTTATTCTTAGAAGGCATCTTTCCTAGCTTCTCATTCCTTGATCAATAACCTGTTGTTGTTGTTTTTAAAACGCCTTCAGTTTTTCTGGCTCAGACATGTTTATCCCATCTCATTATCATGTCATCTTGACCTCCTTCCCTGCAGCAATGGGAGAAGTATTTTTCTTCCTTAGATTCAACCTTATCTCTGCTGTCGGGATCCTGTCTCTTCTGTCTCCTAGAGCTCTGAGTCCAGTTTTATTTTCTCAACTATAATTTGAACTTTTTTTCTGATGAATCTTTACCCTTAGCATAAGCAAGTTATCCCTTAGTTCTAGACCCTCGTCTGATTGTTGTGTCATCCTTTTTCCTTTATGGAAAGCTGTCTAGCCATGTTATCTTAGCTTCTGTGGCTGTGGCTTGTGTGTGGTCCTCTCCTTACTGAAATTGTCTTGCATCTCAGTGACCTGGTTACCATGTCCACTGGAAAGTTTTCGGTACGTAGCTTAATCTCTGCAGCCTGTGACACTCCCATCTGTTCACTTCATGACATTTTCTGACTTTAACTTGGAACTTTTTTATATAGAATTTTGACCTGAGGACATACATTACCTATCTGAGAAAATAAGTTCAGGTGGTGCCTCCTCTAGGAAGCTTACCTGGGCCACCGCTTTTACTCCTGGTCTAAATTAGATGCTCCTCTCTCTTGCTGTCTTTAGTATCTCTTTTCACAAGGTAACTATCTAGTTTTCTTTTCCCTAATATATGTGGGCCTGAGAGGACGAAGACCGTGTCCTTTTTGTCAGAGTTAACCCCTCCTCCTCCTGTGTTCGCACTGAAATTCCGTTCCTGACACATACTCGCCTTGCAGGCTCTCCTAATCCCCCAGGGGCTCTAGCAGCTGCAACAATAGGCAGTGACTCAGAATTGCTTTTGCAAAGAAATATGTGCCCGCCTCCTATAGAGGACTCTCAACTGGTTCTTTTCTCAGAGCTGCCCACAGCCTCCAAGACTCAGCTATCATCTTGTTTTAACTCAGTCGGAGGATTTTTCTATTTTTAACCAAAAGGACTTTCATGCTTCATCAGCTCTGGTAAACTAGCAATGGATGGTTAGATGGAGCATGGCTGTGTTTTGTCCGAAGACTTAGGCTGCAAGAAATAGTTAATCCTTTTAGCTCCGAGACTTAAAAAAAAATATATTGATGTATAATTTACATGCCAGGAAATTCTCCCAATTTTTATCTACCACTCAGTGGTTTTTAGTAAATTTACCATATTATACAACTGTCACCATTGTCTAATACCCATGGCTTCAGTAAGACCAGAGACTCTTTTGAAATATGATAACATTTAATTTTGGCAAGTAGTCTTGACATACCTTATCCAATTCAGGAAAGAGTGAAATGCTTTGTCTGTGTTAGGGTTAGTCTGCGTAGGTACCCAGAAACAGAGGTTAAATGTTATCTAAGAAGAAAAAACTATTTCTCACTTATTCCTATAGCTGATCAGATTGGCTTAATTCATCCTCAGACTTTTCTTTTAAAATGGATGCGAATCCAGATTTTGCATTTTGCTCCAGTGACTTGGAAAACAAGCCTTTATTATTTCTTGCCTGGGAGTCTCCAGTACTTTCTCTAGCCTCAGTCCTGCCTCCTAATCCATACAGCTCAGCGTGATCTTTTCACTCAGATCTGACCATTTCATTGCCTTTCAAATTCTTCAAAGAGTCTGCACAGTCTCCCCTGGATCTGACTTGTTCTCCGCATCAGCTGCTACAGGCACACACACCCTTCAAGACCTGAGAGCCTTGTCCTCTGGGAAACCAGCCCTGTTTCCTCTAGCTCTTGGCCTGGCGGAGAATGCGGTGTGGACTGTGCGCTCCTCCCTCCAGACTTGTCTTTCCACACTGGAGCAAAACGACTCAGCTGTTTACAGTGCCAGGATGCCCCTCAGATGTGTTGGTGGCTTAGTAGAAACCTGACTGCAAGGAAGGGCCCCACTGGGGCGAGGCTTCGCCTGGCAGCCCTGGCGTTCGTGGGTGTTTGCTGCGACGGGGTGTGGTCCCAGAGGGAGGCTCCTGGAGGAACTGAATCTCAGCGGTTTGGAGGAGGCAGTTCCGCCGGGCCTGGCCCGGCTATTGCACAGCGGAAACCACGAGGTCACATGCTCTGAACGAGTTCGGCCACTTTGCTGCCCCAGACCCCGCATTCACTTTCCCACCCACTTCTTTCTCCCTCGCCCGCGCCCAGGCTTGTTCGCAGGCGCAGGCGCAGCGGGTAGAGTGCTCCGCCCGCCCCAGTCCCTTCTCTGTCTTCCTGGTGGCCGATGGGCAGGGCCCCTTTTGCTGCTCTGACGCCCCCGGGCGTGGGGTGGGGGATGTGGAGGTGGGGCAGGCACAAGACTTGTGGGGGCCACACTGTCGCTGGCCCACTTGCCAGGATTTCAGCCGGCTGGTGTCTGGGGTCTGAGGTCCTCAGAGGGGCCGTCCTAACCCCTCGTGCGCCGGAAGCTGACGCGCATTTGCGCAAATGCACGTGTCGTTCCTGCTCACTCGCCGGTCCCTCCTCCTCTCCTCAAGGAAGGAGGGCTGGGTGCCTTTCCACTGCGGGCCCTGCGGAACCTGCTGCTTCTCTGTTTCCTGGTCCTGCTCCGCTAGTCCCTTCTGGAAGGCTGCAGCGTGCTTTCTTCAGCGTGGAGGGCGGGCGGCGGGCGGGCAGGCGCCTCCCCTAACCCGTTCTCCAGTCCCGCACCTCCTTCCTCCTTTAGCTTCTAGAAGAGGAAGTCTTTATCTCCCCACTTCTAGGCAGCCTCCTGGGGTCACAACCCTTCCCTGCCCACCCGCTGCACCTGAGTGGGAGGCCTCGCCCAGCTTCCTCCCTCCTGTTCTCATTCTTTGTTCGTAATCTCGCCCTAAGCATGATCCTCAGTCTTGTGCATGTGTCTGGAGCTTGTCCACTTGCTTGGTGCTTTCAGGGCTGGGCCTCCCACCCGCCTTGCTCTTGCGTCCCTCAGACTTGGTTTCTGGCCGCTCAGGGTAGCTATGCCTGCACTCCCGTCACCTCCAGGGCGAGCGCGTTCCGGGCACGAAGTCCGTCGTGGCTGGCTGCTCCTGCTGCCCGGCCTTGCTCGATGGCATCATCTGTTGCTTAGTCACCCATGCCACAAATCACCAAATCATCTTTGAAAATGAGACAAAACTTATTCCTTTTATAGAAGTTTCTGCAAGTTTCCTGCAGATGGTGCATGTCAGATGTTCTCCGGCAGCAGTGTGGAGATGTGGGATTTTCCCACATACTGGACACTAACAAGTTACTGTCATTCTTTTTAATCTTTGCTGGTCTGATAGCTGAACATGGTGTTACTGTTACTTTAGCTTGCATTTCTTTGGTTAGTAGTGAGATTAAGAATATTTCCTGGCGTCCCCAGGTGGAGAAGCAGTTGAGTCAGTCTGGGGGGAATCAACCAGTGTGAAGAACTAAATAAAAATAAAATAAAATGTGTCTTCCTTCTCTCTTCCTGCCTGCCTACTCGCCTTCATTTCTGCTCCTACCTTTCCTTTCAAAACAGACAGAAAGAGCATGCTCTGGTGGCCTAGTGGTCTAGTACACCCTGGCAGCAGTCCTACATACATCCTAAGGTCCTGGGTTCAAGACCCAGGGTCATGGGGAGCAACCAATGTGAACAACTAAATACAAATAAATGGAGTGATCCTTCCTCCTTAAAAAAAAAAAAAAAAATCCTAAAATCACTGGCCACATATTCTAGATTATTAGCTCCAGCAATTTTCCCTTTCCATTTATCTTTTCTTCAAAATTTTTATTTTGTGATTGCCTTATAGAAATAAGGTTAACTACTTTTTAAGGTAGCCAGTATATTTATCTCTATGATTTCTGCCTCCATTGTCTTATTTGGAAAGGCCTTTCCATTTCAAAATTATATAACTTCATCTTGTTTTTTCTTCCTTTTACTTTTTTTTTTTAAAGGAAGGGTGCAGGCAGGAATGAAGGCAAGCAGGTAGGCAGGAGGAGAAAGGAGGAAGAAGCATTTTTATTTTTATTTTACTTTTTTTTAGTTCACACTGGTTGTTTCCCCCTACCCTACCCAGGACTGGAACCCAGGGCCGATTGACCTGACTGCTTCTCCACCACGGCTTCTCCTCTTTTAACTTTTTAAAATTTCAAATCCGTTGGTGTTTAATGTCAGTAGAAAAATGTGAGGTCAGGAGCCAGCTGTGTGTTTGGTTTGTGTTACCTTTTCCAGTTGTCTGTGAAGCTCACATCCCCCTCCAGTGCCGGTATGACGCTACCCCCATCTCATGATGGCAAATGCAGCCGCTTCCTCCTTGGTGATCGATTGCTCATCGTTTCTTTTCTTTTTTTCTGTTTCTGCACTGCCCTATTTAAAGACCCGTTTTCTCTTACCTGGATTCCTGATATAGTTACTAATTTTTCCCTCCTGAATCTGCCTTCCATACTGTCATCCCAGTGACCTTTCTGTCTCTCATCTGACCAGGCCGCTCTTCTACCCAGAGCCTTTTGTGGTTTCTGTTGTCTGCAGATTCAAGTGGTTATGCCCCAGACACGCCTCCGCCTACTGCGTTGCCACGGAGATGTGTCATTCCTTGAGAATGCCTTTATTTTCATGCCTTTTTGCCCTTTTTTATGCTATTTCCTTTACCTTACATGTCTCCTTTTCTCTTCCCCCCCCCCGTAGGTAAAATGATCTTACAAAGTCTAGTTCAAATTTTATCCCTTGTAGTTTAGCAGTTTAAGCATCTTTGTTCCCAGAGGATGATCTCTTTGAAGGTGGGGACTGGAATTCAGCATGTTTTATACCACCTGTAAGTAGTTCACAGAGCAGTTCATTAGAAATGTTTGGGAATGGATATGTGACTATCAGAGTGGAGAGTTTTCTGAACAAAAAAAAAAAAAAAAAAAAGATTTAAAGTGTTTATAAGGCAAAGCTTTATAAAAATAGACAAATTGGAAAGAGTTATAAGAATTATTAGATAAGTTTATTAAGATAGACTTTTATATAATACTTGCTTTTTTTCTTTTTGCACTAGTAGTGTCAACTTCATTAGTGTTTAAAACTTAACACACCGTCCCCTGAGGCCTTCTGGAGGAAGGGTTGTTAGTGAGGTCATTCTCTGTGCTGTGCGGTGCTTCGGAAGGTCGGCTCCAAACTTGAGCTCTTGTCTGTGTGTGGTAGCTGGCAGCTGCGGTTGTGGCTGTTAGTTGTGTTCCCCGCAGCCCCGAGTCGCCGACTCGGGTGCTTGGACTTCACGTGGTCTGCACCTAGCACCTCAGCTCCTGAGCCTCAAGGATGTGTCTGCAGTGATTTCTGAGGGAGGCAGTGTGTGTAGCGATGGAGTGTGACTTCACAGTCACAGCAGCCTGGGTTCTAGTGTGCACTCAGACACTTACTAACTGGCTACTCTTACATCGTCCATATTTTCTTACCTGTAAAATGGGAACAGTGCTGCTCGCCCTGTGGTCTTGTTACAGCATCGAGCTAGATAATATGTGCCGCATATTTAGCTTAATACTTGCCATGTGATGTTAGAGGGTTTTTGTGTGTTATTTATACTGGAAACGAACCATCATATGTTACTGCTTTCCTGTTAAGTATTGTCTTTCAGAATTGATGTCACTTTAAAAAATGTTCTTTTGAGTAAGACTTGCTGAAGCAGTTAAACCTCAAGGTCAAACCTGAGGAGTAGAAAATATTTAAAGTTTAAATTTATCTTTTGTTGTGAGAGAAAGGACTAAGAACTCTCCACTTCATCTCTGTGCGAAGTACAAGAGATGCAGTATCAGAGTTTTGTCTCTGAACACTTTGTGGCTTAGAGTCCTGCTTACAGGTAGGTTTGTTAATGTTACCACTTAGTATGACATTCTCAGAATTGTTTTTCTAAGTGACTCATTTGTTAAAATACTTGTATAGTTGTACCCTTTATCCGCAGGCTATGTATTCCAAATCCCTGTGGATGCCTGGAAAGATGCATGTAAATATGTATCCATACTTTGTTTTTTCCCTTTACATCTATGCTTATGATAATGCTTAATTTACAAATTAGACACAGTATGAGAGTGACAACAATAGCTATAATCAAATAGAACAGCTTTTCACAGTATACTATAATAAAAGTTATGTGAGTATGGTCTCTGTTTCTCTGAAACACCTTTTTTTTTTTTTTTTTGTAAGGAGAAGTGCAAGCAGGAAGGAAGGTAAGTGAGGCGGGCAGGAAAAGACAGGAGGAAGCACTTATTTTTATTTTGGTTGTTCATCTTAGTTGTTCCCACTGACTGTGTTGCATACCCATGTCCTTGGGATGTATGTGGACTGTCCTGGACCAGAGGCTGCAGATTTAACTACTAAATTTCTAGGATGTGCCTCTGAAATATCCTTGTGTCTGCCATTTTTTTGGACTGTGGCTGACAGTGGGTACCTGAAGTCACGGAAAGCATATAAAGAAACTCTGCTGTACTTGTTTGCTAATGAGAAAAATAAAAAGCCCACATTGTTGCCAAAATGATTATCTGAAGCAGATCTTATTAGTTTATCACTCTCCTGATACCCTTCTTTGTCCCTGTGACTGGCATGAAGGAGAGGTTTCTTGGTGACGAGCCTGCTCATTTTTCCCCCTCCTTCTCCCCTCGTCCCCTTTGCTCTTACCTTCTGACCTGGCTGTGCAGAGATGCTCCTCATCCCCCCTGAACTCTCCTGCCTCTCTGCTTCTACTTGCTGTGCCTTCTTTTGGAGGCCGCCTCCGTCCTGGCCATCTGAGAGATGCCTTTTCATTCTTTGAAAAACAATCATATCGGCGTGCCCTGGTGGCCTGGTGGTTTAGTTCACCAGGCATAGTCCACTTAACATCCTAAAGTCCCCGGTTCAAGACCCGAGTCTGGGGGAGAGCAACCAAGATGAACAACTAAATAAAGTGCTTCTTCCTCCTCTCTTACTACCTGCTTGTTCACCCTCATTCCTGCCTGGATCTTTCCTTTAACAGAAAAAAAAATTTTCTAAATGATGTGAAACTGGAGGAAAAGTTAAGATTTGGGCTAACACAACTAGGATCCCAGAGGATGCTGACTTTGGGGAAATGTGTGAAGACGTGCCCTAGAGATGTGTACAAGGAATGGTTCTGTGTGGAGTTGTGGAATAAGGTTTAGCAGCCATGCATGCAGGAAAAATGCATGCAGGAAAAATGCTGCGTTCTGTCGATTAGAAAGGTGTGAGAATCATCTGAGGCTTGTTTGTGGTTGCGGAGTATTTGGAGTAAAGAAGGTGGCAGTGAGACCACACCTGGAGCATAGTGTTCAGTTGACAGATGTCAGAGGTGAGGGAGACAGATGCGAGGGGAAGGAGCAATGTCTAACAGCACAGTGCTCTCAGCAGCGTTACCCTGCTCAGTCGCGCCAGGCCTGCTCTTAGCCTTTATATGTAGCGTAACCCTCACAGCCGTCCTAGGAGGCAGGTGCTGGCATTGCTCGTGAAAGAGCCAAAATCATTTTGCTCACAGAAGTGTCAACATGTGACTCGTCATGTGAGGAGAGAGAAGGAGCAGCAGAAATGCTTTCGTGACAGCCAGCCAAGCTCTGTGCTAGGTTCGCACTCCGTGTGGTGCAGTTTCATCCTCAACAACTGCTTGGAAGTTGCTGTTCCCTTTTCACAAATGAAGAAACTGGCTAAGTGACTGACTGACCTGGTCAGTGACAGAGAGGTATAGTAACCAGGTGTCTGAAACGCCTGGCCAGCACATTTCACGTTCATTCCATGCATTGGTGGCTCCAGAAGCAGCTTAGGTGCCAGTGAGGCTCCCTTTTGGCGGCTAAAAGCCCAAATGAAAGGGTAGCGTCTGACGCGCATCATCGGCGTCAGCGTCCCTGCTCGCC
Organism: Solenodon paradoxus; assembly: GCA_004363575.1. NCBI lineage: Eukaryota > Metazoa > Chordata > Mammalia > Eulipotyphla > Solenodontidae > Solenodon > Solenodon paradoxus. The sequence goes on along the minus strand of RJWH01001995.1, from coordinate 135,820 downwards.
CGCCCCGTGATTTGGCGGGAGTTTTGGGAGCATTCAGACATTCAAGTGGGGGAGGAAGAGGTTAGGGAGCACTAGATCTTTAGTGAGTCTTCCAACCAGGAGATTTTATGGACATTAAGACTTTTTTAAACATGAAAATTGGTTTTTTTAAAAGAAGTTATGTTGGCCAATGGTTTTTCTTCTGTGCCATAAATTGTTTGTTTTATTCTTAAATTCCAGCTTTATTAAGGTATATTTGCCATAAAATTATAAGAACATTGTGGTGATTTGATATATGTATACATTGTGGAAGGATCTCTTCATCTTGTTACTTAATGTATCTGTCACCCCCTTTTTGCCGTCCACCCCAAGAATATGTAAGCATTTTTGTCATACAACGCATTGTAACCAGCTGTGGTTACCGGCTCCTCAGACCTCACAGCGCCCACTTCCCCTGCCTCCCCTTAGCCCCAGCATCCACTTTCTGCTCTTCGTTTCTGAGTTTGCCCTTTTAATTTTCGATTCCACAGATGGTGATACCGCGTCTGTCTCTGTTGGGGCATCCGTGTTGTCACAGATGCAGGATTTCCTTCTTTCTCATGAATGAATAATACTCCTCGCGTGCATACATCACACCTTCATCACCCACTGGCCGGCTCGCACCTTGTTTCTGGATCTTGGCTGTTCAGTGAGCTTTGTGTACAGACGTGTTGTCAGTATCCGGCTTTCTTTTCCTTTGCATGGACTCCTGTGGGCGGGCTTGCTGGCGCCTCTCGTGTGAAGTTTTTGAGGACCCTCTCCAGTGGCTGTGCCAGTTTGCAGTCCCAGCAGCAGTGCTTTTTCTCCGCATCCTCCATGCGCTCTTGTCTTTTTGAGGACAACTGGTCTAACAGGTGTGAGGGGATGCCTCATTCTGGTTTTGATGGGCTTTTCTCTGGCGATTAGTGTGTTACATTACCTTTCATGTGCCGGTTGTCCATTTGCATGTCTTCTTTGGGGAAATATCTGTTTGATTACTGTTTTTAAATTGGATTGTTTGTTCTTGCTATTGAGTTATCTATCTATATGGTATTAGCACTCTCGACACATGCTTTACAGATACTTTCTCCCAGTATGTCGGTTGCCTTTTCAGTTTGTTAATGGTTTCCTGTGTGTGCAGAGCCTTTCAGTTCGGTGCGGTGCCACTTGTTTATCTTCGCTTCGCTGTGGATGCTTTAGTCTTGGTGTGAAATCTAAAAGGCGCTGCCAGGAGAGGTGCTAAGGACCTCAGCTCTGTGTTTCTCCTGGAAGTCACGGATTCAGGTCTGTGTTCAAGGCTGTCATCCATTTCCAGTTGATTTCTGTGTATTTTGTAAGACAGGGATCCACACATGGGTTTATTTTAAAATGTGTTTATAAAGTGCCCTGATGGAGCAGCAGTTAGGTTGGTCACCTTCAGCTGAGTGTCGTCCACATATAACCCGAGGGTCTGGGTTTGTGTCCTGGAGCCGGGGGAGCAACCAATGTGAACCACTAAGTAAAAATCAAATAAAAAGTGATTCTTCCTCGTGTCTCTTCCTGCCTTTCTGCCTGCCTGCTTGTCTTCATTCCTGCCTGCACTTTTCCTTTTAAAAAGTGTATTTAGAATGCTAAATTAAATGCTCAGGTTTATAATAAAAAAAAGTCACTTGTCCTGGTTGAGACTCTGGTGGACTTGTAGTTTAGCTGAAATACTTGCACCCTCCTCGGTGGGCAGAACTGGAAGGCTGGCCGCCCTCTTCCGTATGGGCGTTCTGACCCGCCCCTGCAGGCTGCCTGTGGGCCACGTGCTGAGAGCGGCAGCGGGTAGTGGGAGAGGGGTCTGGTCCACAGTCGGTCCTCTTCTGTCTCCTCTGCCACTCTCTCGCAGGTGACCTTGGACAGGCCTCATTCTTGCTTGTTAAATGAGGGGATCATGTGAATAACCTTTTGGGCAATACAGTTTTTTTTTTCAGCTTATAATTTGGGGGTGATAGTCTAGGCCTACTCCGTAGGACTTCATTCTGAATACAGAAGAATATTTGCAGAGACGTCCCCTGTGGTATTTGGGGGTTGCTTTTCAGCTAGGACTCAGAACCTAGCCCCTCAAGTGACTGGCTCAGATTCAAGGCAAAACCCCATACTGTGCTGTTCGTTTGTTCGTCTCCTCTGAGTTGAGCTCATTTTGAAAAGACTGGTTTTCCCTCCATACTGTCATTTAAAGTACCTGCCAGTGCTGCCAGTGCTCCTCTACTAGTGAAAGGCTCTTTTTTGGCATAGAATTATCCTCGGTTTGTCTTTGTTAATGAGGACACAAGTTAGGACTGTCCCCTGAGAGCAGGGTTGCCAGGAGCTGTGTGGTAGCCCTTAGTGCAGTGAGATGCTGGCGGGACGCCTGTGTGACACGTGTCCTCGAATGGCTGCCATGCCCTCAGCACATAGCACACATTCTTTTCCTCTGCTTTTTCGGCTCTTGTAGAGGTGTAGTGTGAATTTTGTAGCTGTTACAAATAGGTATGTAATTTCGTTTCCATGGCAAACTTCTGGAAAACTCTATTTTTTAAATTTTGGTTTTGGTCCCCATCCGACATTTACGTTTAACTGCATGAAGGAAAAACCAGAGGAGAAAATTTGCTCTCACTGGTTATAGGAAATAGTCAGAGAATTATCTGGCCTTTTTATATAGTCACACAATATACTGATACTTTAAAGGTGGAGTAGTTTGAGTAACTGTTTTATACAACCTCAGAAAAACGGGAATTGTTTATTTCCTTATTATTTTTAAAAGATTTTGAGTGTGGTAATTTCAGTTCAAAAATAATTAATACAAGGAGTTATAACCTGAATTATTTAAGTAGTGGTTTATAAAAGAATGATAAATACAAGCTCTATTGTCCATCTTTCAAGCTATTTAATTAATATGAAGGATTATATAGAAACACATACATGGGATCATAAATATACTTACATATTATTTGACCTGTTTTTCTGTTGGTGTGTTAGTGTTTTCATGGTTGTAGAGGAGAGCATATGTGTACATAAAATATGGCATATTTAAAATTTTTTGCCTTTTGCCTTTTAATTTAAACTTCTATTAATCAATGAGCAGTGTGTTTCATTTTTCGATTGTCGTATTTAATAGTAAATCTTGTTTTTACTTTAGTCTGTTGTACTTTTGGATTTTTCAGTTAGCTTTTCAAAAATTTATAACCAGTGAAGCAGGCCAGGCAACCTCTAGTGTTTTGGGTGTTCCCCAGTATGGTGAAGAATGTGGGAATGACATCAGCTTTGTAAAATTTGAGTAGAATAATTTTAAATTAGGGGATTTAAGTCTAGCATCAATGAAACTTCTGTAATTATGTATTAAATTTAAATATATTGTATATGCTCATTTTTCTGTGAAAGGACCTATAGATTTCTTTGGCTATTCATGGATTCTGATCCTCAAAAAACAATTTGAAACCACTGCCCTAGATAATTTTTAACTACCTACTTATCTGTTGGTTTCCTTGATATATAATAAGAGGTGACTGAGGGGGAAATAGTTTTCTTCAACTTTTCCCTTTAGAACTTCCTTCATTCTTCTGAAAAACACTCAGAATCCATTTTTACTGCTTTATTTGGAGTTTCCTTCAGTATTTTAACTGAGATAATTGAGTGTTTTGTTAACTCCCAAACAAACTTAAAATCTGAACCTAGAAATAACTTTGGATTCTGAAATCTGAAACCAGAACAGAACTTAGCAACAAATTAAAGTTTCTGACAATTGAAATGTTGGCTTCAGTACCAATGTTTTTTTCTTTAGAAGTTTTTTAGGGGTAAGGGAAAGAATTAGGGAATGGGTCTGAGGTTCTTGGGGCTGTCAGGATCTGGGGGTGGGGCAACCAGCTCTGCAGCTGCAGGAGAGGATAGTAGGAAAGAGAAGGAGACATTATGTTAGGAATTTTCCTGAGCTCCCTGCACTGGGCCAGCACAGGGATGTACATGAAATCGGACCTTAGGATGTGTGAACTCCGACCTCTAAGGAGAGTGGGAACTAAGCTGATGACTTCAGGACGAGTTCGTTCCTCCCCCGCTGTTCTCATGTCCTCTCTCCTTCCGTGCAGGTGGATGGAAGCGTGCCTCGGGGAAGACCTGCCACCCACCACAGAGCTGGAGGAGGGCCTCAGGAACGGAGTCTATCTTGCCAAGCTTGGCAACTTCTTCTCTCCCAAAGTCGTGTCCCTGAAGAAAATCTATGATCGAGAGCAGACTAGATACAAGGTGGGCCTTTCCTTGCTTGGTGCTTGAATGTCTGTGAACATGAAATAGAAGGTTAGCGTATTTTATCCTGTTATTGACTTATTGAGAGGAATATGTGTTTGTTCTAACAAAATAAAATACCTGACAGTGGATTAAATAATGCAAAGTCATATAGTAGTAAAAAGAACATTAACTCTGTATTTCTGGTAGAGTTCTTATGCTGCATATGATGCGATGTATCTGGAAATGTTCATGGTCCTTGATGTAGTTTGTTATTTTATTTCTTAGAAGGTAGAGGAAGTAACTAGAGAAGCTGCTACTTTAAATATAATTTTAACCAAGCATTTGTTAAAAGATTTGTTGACAAATTGAAAACTATAGCAACTTCAGGAAAGAAGATCGCTGTGATCTAACGTTCAGGGTAAAATGGGAAAGCTCTACAAATTCAGAAAATGGAGAAAAGTGAAAGGAATTGATTCTTTGGCCCAAGACCCTAAAAACGAAGACTGCTTAATCAGTTGGAATGTTGACAAGGGCCAATTCTGTCATCTACAGGCTTCTGTGGTAACCTTCCTATTAACTCTGATTTGAACAAGGGTGAGCATCAGTGATAGTGGAAGATTGTAAAACCCAGAGCAAAAGTTAGACGGTTGGCTGGAGAATGGACTGGAACTCAGAATGAAAACAGAGTTAAAAAGAGTTTTATGTTTAATGTTTAAATTCCAAAGAAAACAAGAAAGATGTAGGTGCTAAAAAATTAACATCTTAAGTATGACTATTCCTTTATCAAAAAGCAAAAGCTTGTGAGTTTTAAATGAATGGTATAGTAAAGACAACTCTGGAGCTGTTCTGTTGGGTTTGCAAACTGTGTGACAGATTCGGGAGACACATAGGGAAGGATAGAGACTGCTGCAGCCAATAGAACCCATGGTCCTACCCCTCTGGCCCCTTCATAGTGACTACTGCTAAAGAATAGCAGACACAGAGGTTTAGAGAGCACGTGTCCTTCATGTGACAGCATGGTGGCTGTGTTAATATCCCGTCGTGCTGTCTTCCCCTGTCAGACTCACGTTGAGTGCTTTTCGTGTACTTTCTCATGCATTCTTCACAGCAAACCTGTGACGTGAGTGCTGTAAATGGGGAACAAAAGAGTGACAGGACTTGCTGCAGCAGATGACCAAGCTTCCAAAGACCAACTTCCACTGAGCTCATAAGGAACGTTCTCCTGATGGTTCTTGAGAGAGAAGAGCTGAAATTGAGTTTGTCTTCTTAGGACTGGAATGTGCGCATGATGCCACGAGAGACCTTACTTTTAAGGGGCCTTGCAAAATCTCCCAGGAAACTGCTCCTTGAGCTTTGATTTGATTCTGGCTTCACTATCTTTTTGATTTGTTCCAGGCCACTGGCCTCCATTTCAGACACACCGACAACGTGATTCAGTGGTTGAATGCCATGGACGAGATTGGCCTGCCCAAGGTGATTTACACGCCCTCACGCTTCAGGCTTGGGTTTGGGTGCTTCGTCAAAACAGTTCTCATTCCACCTGTAATATGATTCTCTGTTGACTCTTTGGTGATTTTTTTTTTTTTTTTTAAGATGCTAAAGGATCTCTTCTGTTTGTTTTAGGAAATAGTATTGTTCTTTTTCTTTCATATTTCTCATCCCTGCTTCACTTCACCCTCAAGAAATCCCCTATAATATTTATATTTACCACGTCAAACTAGATTTATGTTAAAGTTCCCATGCTGGCACACCCTGGTGGCTCAGGCGCTTACCTGGCGACTAGGCAGAGACTATGTAAAATCCCAGGACCTGGGTTTGCAACACTGGGGTGGGTGAGACAAATTAAAAGTGGTTCTTCCTCCCTTTCCTCCCTCCTCCTCTCCCTTCCTTCCTTCCTTTCTTTAAAAAAAAATTCACATACCATGAATTCACCATTTTAAAGTGTACAGTTCAGTAGTTTTTTGTTTATTCACAAAGTTGTTAAGTTAAAATTTTAGAAATTCAGAGTAACCAAATCTGTAGGGAGTGGGAAGGGGTCATTTTATGTTTCAAATCATAGAGACACTATAGCAGCGTCTGCTCTTATGTGTGGTTTTGATGGTGGCTGTGGTGTTTGGTTTTATGTTTTTAAACAGCCTTATTGAGCTATTTGATAATTTTTACACAGAAGAATTGCACATATAATGCATACAACCTGATGAGTCTGGAGCGATGGCTCTAGTTTTGACTTGGGAGTGCGCCTCCACAAGTTTTGCTCCGGGGGTTATTTAGTGCTGCTCTTAGTGAAGTGGCCATCTCCAGCCTCCCAATCGTACCTTGAAGCCACAGAGGCCCTGCTCTCTTGTCACTCTTACAGGTCTGGGTAGCGTCCCAGCTCCCTTTGCACCCCCATCTCTTGACCTAAGAGTTCTGCTTCTAGGAATTTATCCTGCTCCGCAAAAATTAGACAAGCACAAAAAATGGTGCGTGTATAAGGCTTTTTCAGCATTGCTTCTGGCAGAAAAATGATAACAAAGCAGATGTTCCTTCACTTGGCATATTGATTGTGCTCCAGCCAAGCACTAGTATAGCCACTAAAAAGGATGATATCAGTCAATCCGTGTTGACAGAGAAGTTGTCCGTGGCTAGGAGGACTGTAAGATTTTGTGTTCTGTTGAGATGAGATCACTGTATTTGTGTAAAAATAAAGTCCATATTCTTGGGAAAAATCTGTAAGGGAAGAGTTTTCATTTCTGTGTGAGTCCACATTTTTGTAACCAAAGAAAGAATAAACAACAACAACAAAAGAGCTGTGGAGTCTCACAAAGTGGTTATAGCCACTTATAAATGAATATTTGGTATTTATCACAGTGTTGAACTCATTGTTTGTAAGTATCTGTTGAACTGAGTTAAATCCAGAGCCGAGTCTTTGCGGAAGACTAGTGTTTGTCCTCTTTTTTTCAGAGCAAAGTGCTGAAGTTCTCTTCCTTTGAGAATTAGGCCCCGAAGTGTCAGGAAATGCAATATGTCAAGTTCTTACAGCCAATTGGTCTGTCTGTGCACCTGTAACTTCCTGTTCCTGTTTTTCATCTAGTGCACCCAATGGGCAATGACTTAATCTCTTCTGAGTGTGCTAAGAGCTTTCTTAATATTTGCTGCTGCTGGTAGTATTGTTACTACAAAATGCTTTTTTAATGATTAACTGTATTACCTTTTTGTGTACTAATAGTAGTAATTGTCCTGGACCACTGTTGCCACAGAGAGTCCCCAAAGTCTTTCAGGGCCAACTGGTTACCAGGGTTACCAGCCAGGAAGCATCCTTCCTGCATGACTTAGCTCTGGGAGACCTTTGAGTAATGTAGACAAAATATTAAGCCTAAAAATGTATTGCTGCACATGATGTATGTTATGCAGTTGACAGGATGTAATAGTATTTATTGGAATATCTTCTCTAATCTCTTTAATCTGGTACATATGGGCTTATTATAGAAACTTAGTTTGATAATTTTTGATTCTTATTTTAAACTTATCATTGGTACTGTTGGCCACCTCCTTCATGAAATATTTTATTTTTGTTTTGATTTTTTAAATTGTTTTTAATTTGCCCAGCTAGTCTACTGTTTTCTTCACTATTCCACTTTCCATACCCTAGTGGTGGGCATTCCTTAAATGCAGTTCTTGTTTCAACTACAGTCCCTCATTCTCCTGGCTTCAGTTATTTTGAAGACTCTCTGCTGTAAGATATCCACAGTATCTTCAGTTAGTCACTGGACTTTATTCCTTGGATAGCGCTGTGTCACCTAGGATTTCTCATATCTAAAACTAATTCTACCCTTTTCCCCCCAAATAAACTTTCCCCTGTATAAGAATGATACCATATCATCGTTTTCCTAGACATTCAGTCTCAAAACCTTGGATTCCTAAATGCAATTATTTCCCAAGCCTTTCCTGATTTCCCTGTAAGGTCTTTTGTATGTTGAAGCAGCCTTCCAGCTTCCTCCTCTTTAATCTCTTCACTGTTCAGTCTGTCCTGTGTCCTGGCTGTTTTTATCCTTGGCTCCTAAGATAGGACTTCTCTGTGGCGTGGAAGTCAGATTCAAACTTGTCTGTCTTTCAGGGTCCTCATAACCTGCTCCCCTCCTACCTACCTGCCTTCTTTTTCTGTTGCTTTCTACAGTGCATCTGTACTGTTTTTGGGAAGGTGCTGCTGTGATAGTGCTTTTCACCTTTTGGGAGAAGACATTTTGATCTTGGGAAGTGAGCATATTGAGTTTGAAAAATTATTTTAAAAAGGTGATTCTGGTCCATCTCGTCTCCAACGGGAAATCTTTCTAGTCACGAGCCATATTGTGAAACAAGCGAAATAATTTTAAGGACAGTGCTAAGTGCTGTAAGAGTTAGAGACAGTGCCTCAGTACCCTTGCCACTGCCTGACTTGAGGCCTTTCACTGCTCAGCCCTATTCTCCTGTCACCCCGTAGTCCAGCCTACACTTCTCCAGCCTGCTCTTGCCCTTTCCCCGAATGACACCTTGGGTTGTACAGTGCGCCATTAGCATGACTGCCCTTGTCCACACCTCCTCTGTCCTATCCTGCTTCATTCATTTATTCCTAGGCATTGGGCTCTGTCCCTGGCCGTGGCTCTGGGCTTTTCTTGAGGCTTCAGCCAGGGCCAACATAGACCTGGTCCTTGCATTTAGTCAGGTGTCTTCAGTTCTGTTGGAGGAGTCAGACAGGAGATAGCACACATAATTGATTGATTGTGGTTAATTGTGGAAAAATACATGTGCTCTTCTATTCGACTGCTTCATCTGTGTATCTTTCCACTTCCCCTGAGTACTCTAACACTTCAATATTGTGTGTGCTGTCGATGGATAAGTGCACCCAGTCAATTTTGATTTTTGCGTTGTGACTCAGTTCAGGCATGGTGGATAGTAACTGGGCAGATTGTAGCCCTTCAAAACTGTCTGCAATTGCTGGTGGTTTAAACTGGACTCGAACTTGGGTTTCTTTTGCCTTGGAGTCTTCCCACCTAGTAAAATTCAGTGGGCTGGCCAAACAATACTTTTCCAAGTAGTGCTTTTCATTCTGCACTGCAGCATTTATTCCTTGCATTACTTATGATGAAACATCTATTCACTCTAATGACATTAATTTGCCTAATGCGAACATTTTCTAATTGTCCCAAGTTTTATTTGTCTTATTGATGATTGGTGATGATCAAATGAAGCCCAGTAGATAGATTTCTTACTCTGCTTCTTTGTTTCTCCTTAGATTTTTTACCCCGAAACTACAGATATCTATGACCGAAAGAATATGCCAAGATGCATCTACTGTATCCATGCGCTCAGGTGATCTGCTTTTCTTGGTAAAATGAGCAGTTTACGTCGATACAGAGACAGATCGGTGGTTGCCAGAGACCAGGGTTGGGAGCTAGATGACATGGTACAAACTTCCTGTTATAGCTTAATATACCCTGGTGGTGTGCTGTGCCGCAGGAGACAAAATCTGTGCATCCTGGTGACTCGGGTGTTAAACCTCCAGCTAGGGGTGGGGTGTGGGCCACATAAAACCCAGGGACCTCAGGTTTATGATAGGGTTGGGGTGAGGGAGAAAGGCAAGCAAAAAATAAATAGCAGTGCTTCCTCCTCCTCCTCCTCCTCTCTCCTTCCCTAAAAAATTGCTTCTCTCACTTCCTTCCTCTCTAAAAAAACCCCCAAATACCATATTGTATATTTGAGAGTTGCTAAGAGAGTAGATAAGCGTTGTCATTACTGGTGCGGCCTGGTGGCCTCAGTGGGCTAGGTCTCTGTGCTGCAGTTCACATGCATCCCAAGTCTGGGGCCCAAGATCCTGGTCTAGGGAAGACAGCCAAGATAATAAATAAATAAAATGGTTCCTCCTCTCCTCCTGCCTGCCTGCCTGCTCACCTTCATTCCTGCCTGTGTCTTTCCTTTAAACAACAAGAAAAAAGTTCTTACTACAAGAAAAATTTTATAATGATATAAGGTGATGGAGACTAACTAGACTTATTGTGATCATTTGCAATTTTACATAAATTCTATGTTGTATGCTTAAAACTAATGTACTAGTCTGTGTTAATTATACTTTAATAAAAAAAAAAAGCAGTTTAAGAATCACATTTGAACAGAATATGTAGCATTTTGTCCATGGTATCAGGAGAATCTTTTGCATTAGTGGCAGAATTTTCTAAGAGAATGGGATGCTCTTAACCTAACAAAGTGGTGACAGTCAGCTGTGTTTTTCAAGGGAGTAGGGTGAAGGGATTTATTTATTTCCGTAACAGCTATAATTTTGTACTAATATAATCTTCCATTATTGATCTGGTGTTTCCATGAACTGTGCGTTTCACTTGAGATACTGTCCCTTTCTTTTCAGTTCAAATCTCTTAAAAATGATAAAAATTATGTACATTTGAAAACTTATTGTTTGCTGTTTTGTTTTAATCCAATAAGCTGAATTACAAAATGCATTATGTCCTGATACGCATTAGTGGTACAGATTTTGGCAACATCTTCAAATAATACCAGAAAATATCAGACAATTGCTTTTATACCTCATTTCGTTATCTAGATCCTCTAGCCACTTGCTTTATACCTTATTTTGTTATTTGTTCATGAAATAATATTTATACCAGCACACGTATTATAAACAGGAACTGCAACAAATTATGACTTTTTTCACAATTGCATAGTAAATTTGAAAGATGACTTAATGTTGGGTCCCTGGCTCTTAGAATCAGCCAAGTACCAAATCGGAAGGCAGGAGGTGGCCTCTCTGGCGGGTGGGGGTGGGATGGGAGTAGGTGCTGCAGGCCCCCATGGACAGTGATTAAAAAGGAGGGAGGGTGTGCGGAAGTGGGGGACCTGAGCGTCTGAGCTGCTCTTTCACAGCGCATCCCATAGAGAGCACCCTTTCTCCATCTTCGTGCTTCCAGGACTGAGACGCCTGCGTGCAGCGCAGGTTCATGCATTGTGTCCGATCTCCCTTCTCTTCCTCCAGTTCAGGGGATAGTTTCTGTCCTATGGATGAAAATGAGGAAATGCTCGTCATGCTTTCTCGGTTTATTCAGCTCCATTTCCATGTTTTTGGTCCAGTGACTAGACTAGCTGAAAACTTTGTTTAAACTCCTGGGTTTTGTTCTGTTTCAGTTATATAGTGTTTCTGTCATATGTTTACTCTTTGTTCCCTATTTTTGGCATCTTTACATTTTTTTTCTTCAGAGTACATAGCATAATGTTGGACAAACAATGGTAATGGGATTTTTTTTTTTAGTGTTTAGGATGGGTGATATATCAGGGAATTTTCAGAATGTAGTAGTTTCAAGTGTATGTATCTGAGGCCAAATGAGATTAATTCTGAGTATTGTGATTGGCTTAGTGTGATGTGCATTCTGTTGTGTAGATAACCTCGTGAAGATGGTACCGACAGTGGATGCCCGAACTTGGCTGGCACCAAGGCTAAGCTGGCAGAATTCCTCTCTGCCATGGAACGTCGGGCCCAGGCCTCACGTTCTCTGAGGTCGACAAGAAGAATGAGTCATGCGTTTCTCATGCTGGAGCTGAATGAGAAAGGGAGCGAATCTGCTATTGCTCCCATTTCTCTTCCCCGTGCAGTCTGTGCTCAGAAAGCATATCCAAAACAGTGTTCTGGCCGGCGGTTTAGGGCTTTTTTTCACCCCCGTACGCGGTTCCCGAGGGTTGGGCGGCAGCACCTGACGATGTATGATGGGCAGTGGTAAAGGGTTGCCCCTTCACCTTAGAACACGGCTGCTTCCCGTTCTGCCTGAGACAGGCTCCTCTGGGTCTGCGATGACAGGAGCATCGCCACCTGCTTTTTTGCCTTCCTGCCTTTCGTTGTTTTAAAATTCGATGGGCATTTTCCCAGAGATGGTCAGTGAGCTTTATTCAGACTAAATCATTCTTGGAGGGTACATTTCCCTCCCCAGTATTACTCCAAACTCATTTATATACCTCTTTTCCATTTCCTCTGATGTTTTACCTTCCTAAGGACTGATTTTGGGATTAAATAGGCCTATAATCTTTTTTCCTAAATTAAAAAAAAAAAAAAAACAGAACAAAAATCCTAAAGCAGTGAAAATTGAGTTTAAGTTTGACTAAAAGTCATTTGTTGGTAAATTAGAAACAATTCACTGAGGTTATTTAGAATATTTTTCTACTTAGTATACTTATTCATACATTCCTTTGCAGAAAAGTATTTTACTAGAGGCACTGCCCCAATGCTTGGATATTGTGAAACCTTTCTGAAAAATCCTAAGTTATATCTGGCCCCAAGGAATTTGGATAAGGGGCACAGACCTATTCTAGATTCCATTTCCTGACTAGTTGCTGTGTTTAAGAGCCTGTGCTAATCTGAGATCAACATAGTGATACCTTCTGGATTACCCCACCATCAGCAAAGAAAATGGGAATTCAGGGAGGCTAGCTCAGCTGCTTTCCTATGTCACTATAAAGTACAACTTAACTGGGAAAAAAAAAGCCTTAGCGCAGTGACAGGCTGAAATTATAGGTGCCTGACTGTCTATGAGAAAGAGAGGGGAGAGAAAAGGGAAAGAAAGAGAAGGAAAGAAAGAAAGAAAGAAAACAGTGTGATGTTTACCATCAGGGTTTTCTAGCAATTCCTTAAAAGCTCCCTCATAATTTAAAAGAAAGGACACGCCCCTACCTCACCGTCTCCTTTTCACAGCAGCTGGTGAGGGCATCCGTCATCCTAACGTTAACTTACCACTAAAAGACATTAGCTAACTCACTCTTTTTGGGGTTGTGAAAGTGAAAGTGCTTTTTTAACTTTGAAGAGATCATTACAGGTTGTGCCCTGGTGGAGCAGTGGTTGGATCATTCGCCTCCGAAGGAGCCGGCCACGTACCCCGGGGTTTGAGTCCTAGTTCCGAGGGAAACAACCGCTGTGAACAACTAAATGAAAAATAAAGTGTTTCTTCCTCCTCACCTTCATTTCTGCTGCACCATTCCCTTAAAAGAACAACATCAAAGCATGACTGACACTTTCCTGCTTTAAAGTGGGAATAAAAGTGGAAGAAAATCTGGGAGAAAAATATTCTATTGATTTAGAATGCAAGTTAGACATACTATGTGGGGAAAACATATAAGGGAAAGTTATTAGCTGTTTTGCTTTGGAAACTATTGAACATATTTTTAAATCTTCTTAAAGAGAAACTTTATATAATTCCATCTTGAGTGTTTTACTCTGAGGAAAATCTCGTATATGTATATATAGACACATGTACACACACGCATGTATAGGAATTGCATTTATCTGAGAAGGTGATTATTGACTAGATGTGTACATTCTGTTTTTTCAGATTACATACTGGGTTTATTCAACTCTATGTAATTTAAGTTCTTAAAAGTTCTGTGAATACAATGTTTGTGGTGTATATTTGTATTTAGAGAAGATTAACATTTGCAGAAATTGTAGCTCACTATTGAGTTTCTATTCTGTGTTCTTTAGATATTTTTTTGTTGCTTATTTCTACTCTGTCATTGTCTTGTTCATGTCTGTCTTATAACTTGCTCTTCTGATTTCTTCTAGTTTATTGGTTCTGTCATCTGCTGGAGCTTTAGAACCTAGTTAGCCTCACTCGGGTTTGCAGACATTTACCAAGCTGTTCCTCTGTGTAATGACGAGTATCTACGGGTGCGCGCTAGGCTCTGGGAGACACTGGTGAAAGGCTTTTCTTGTCCTTGCCCTCATGGAGCATTGGCTCTCAGCTTCTTTTATTTAAAGAGTAAAGGCACATAATATGTTCTTACTTAAAAACTCCTAAATTACCTGAATTAAACTTCTATCGGAAATACGAGTTTAGCTTAAGTAAATTTTGCCGTTGTAATCATTTTCATGACATTTCTCTAACATGTCTTTTTACTAGAACTTTTGATCAGAGGAAGAACAAGGGAAGAGATTTCAGTTTTGTTAACTATATTAGCATCTAATCACTCAGCTTGTGCCCGAGCTGGAATTTGAACTTGTGTTTACTGGATTCCAAGCCACTTTTTGTATTGTTACATGACATTTTTTAAGAGAGGGAGAGAAGAAGGGAGAGGAGAAAGGAAGGAAGGAAAGACAGAAGGAGGGAGGGAGGAAGGAAGGAAGGAAGGAAGGAAGGAAGGAAGGAAGGAAGGAGCCAGCGTCTTTATTTAACTGTTCATTTGGTTTTCAACTTAACCCTAAGTCTTGAACTTGGATCCTTGGGTTTTATGTGCTCCACAAGCCATCATTGTAGTCACCAAGCCACAAGGGCATCGCCCATATTATGTGACTTTTTAGGACAGTGTTACATAAAAGGGAAAAAGACTCTGAGGCAAAGTACTGCACCTGCCATGGGGAATATGGTGGAGCACTGGGGTCTGCTCTTTATGTTGCTTTAGGATAAGGCCACAGCTAGATCCTCCTTCAGCCGGGAGGCCTCACTCTTGCATATTGTGTCTTCTAGTTTGTACCTGTTCAAACTAGGCCTGGCTCCTCAGATTCAAGACCTGTATGGAAAGGTTGACTTCACAGGTAAGGAGTTACACGCTTGGCAGGAAATGCTTGACGTATGTGGAAATAGCCTGGAGACCGACTAATCTTGAAGATGAAGGACTTTAAAAATATTCTGGCAACTGAGATCAAAGAGGTTTAAATAGCTTATTTCTCTTGGTGTGCTGGAAAGAACAAGTTTGTATTTTCAGACTGTCTTTGCTGTTAGAACATGGGTACACCCATAAATGTAGTGAATCACAGTTTTCTTATATAAATTGGGAATAACACAAGCATATAGTAAATAAAACGAACTCTTAATATTAACATTTATTATTAAATGGTCATAGATAGTGAATAAACTTTGTAAGTCTTTCCCTTTCCCTTCTAGCAAGCACCTTTTGTGGGCTAAGCAAAGGGAGTGAGATGATACAAAGATGACAGTTATTTTTAAATTTAGCTTACTGAGATGGGTATTTCTTTGCATCAAGATCCTTGAGGTGAAGGTTTAGGGGAGAAGGACCTGTGTAACATTGCTTAGGGGATAATTCATATCTTTGAACTGGTGGTTGCTTTGTAGGCCAGCGAGTTTTAAAAATGGATAATGAAGCTTTTATCTGTGATACTTTTCCTTCCAGGGAAATTGTTCACAGACCTGGGGCAAGGGCCAAATGTTCTGTGTTGTTTGCTTTATCATCTGGCTTCCTGCCTCAGAAATGAAATTTTCGTAGCAGCTGGTGACTTGGATTGTAAAGCCTGAGATAACTGACTGGCCTGTGACCCACGTCTTGTTGAGTTCCCATTGAGCTGCTCATTCATGAGTTTTCTGAGGAAACGTCACAAGTAGAAGTTTTGGAAAACTGTCCTGCAAGCCTTCTCATCTTATAGTTATTTTTGCTCCTTTTGATAATAGTAACAATGGTTAATATCTATTTATGTAATGTACTATGTTAAATAGTTCATGTATTATTTCATTAAATATATATGGTCCATATCTCATGCAGTCTTTTTAACAGCCAGGGAGGTAGATGCCAGTTGATCCCATTCCGTAGTTGAGGAACGTTTCCCTCTGAGTAGTGGAAAGGTCCCTACGTTGCTTGACTGGCTCTTAATTCCTCCCTGCAGAGGAGGAAATCAACAACATGAAGATTGAACTAGAGAAGTATGGGATCCAGATGCCTGCCTTCAGCAAGATTGGGGGCATCTTGGCTAACGAACTCTCCGTGGATGAAGCTGCATGTAAGAAAAGAGAGATGTCGGTTCAGATGGGGTTGTTGTTACCACTTTCGAGAATGAATGCTATACTGCTCATAGTATAGTATTAATAATTAATTATAATTCATATAGTTAATTAAGTGTAATTGATGTGACATATTACAATTAATAATTCAATAATACTCTAATGACGATATTGGACATCAGGAGTTTCCTAGCAAGTTTATGTCAGTAGATACAGTTTTAAATGCTGCCATATAGTCCTCTTTGCAGTTATTATTTGGAAATAAATGATTTCAATTAAAAAAAAAGCACTTGGAAAGTAGGTTCTCCATTTTACTGCCTCTTTAAGTTTATTTTTTTATGGAATTTGCATGATGATTAAGGATAAATAGTTCCATAACACATGCTGCTTGCAGGGCCCTCATTAATAGTCCCCTGTAAGAGTTCAAACAGCATCGCACATGTGCACGCGTGGCAGAGCGTGGCTTTGTGCATCTGAAGGAGAGACTAGGCTTCGGGAGCAGGAGCCTTTCTTGCAATCCCAGTCATCACTTTTCTCTGAACAGGAGCCTCTGTGTAATAGGGTTTTCAGTGGTGTGTGTGCACACGTGCGTCATGCACATCCTCTACTGTGTGTGACCTTCATGCCCTGTGAAAACTGAATTTTCTCAGTGCACGCTGCTGTGATTGCCATTAACGAAGCTGTTGACCGGAGAATTCCAGCTGACACGTTCACAGCTTTGAAAAACCCCAATGCCATGCTTGTGAATCTCGAAGAACCTTTGGCTTCCACTTACCAGGATGTGCTTTACCAGGCCAAGCAGGACAAAATGACAAATGCTAAAAACAGGGTAAGAGGGGACCATCTCTTCTAATTGATTCATAGTCTTTAATGTTTTGTATGACTTCAGTAACTAAAATCGGCCTTATTGATATGTAATTTACATAAAATAAAATTATTCCCATTTTAAGTGTACATTTACATGAATTTTGACATAGGTGTGTGGTTATGTAACCATCACCCCCAAAATTCCTAGGTCCCCCTGCTTGCAGTCAGGCTTTATTGCCCTGCATTCTTCACCTTGGCCCTAGGTAACTATCAGTCTGTTTTCTGTCACTGTAATTTATCTTTCTAGAATTTCATGTAAATGAAATGGAATTACACAGTATGTAGCCTCCTGGTATTAGATTCCATTTTGACTGCTACTTCCTTGAATTTTGTGCAAATAAAGTTCTGGAGTATGAGCATTAAAAATAAGGGTGCCGTTTTCAAAGATGCCTTCTCCTTCCCAGGACCTCTGGGGTGAAATGCGTGTGCTGTTGCTGTGAACACATGCCGTGCATTCAGTTTAGTGATTCTGACTTGAAAACCTTGAAATGAACAATCGCATTTAAGATTCACCTCTGGCTGAAATTAGGGATGGACCCATGTCAGTTCTTGGGCGGCGTCCAGATGACAGAGCAAGAGCAGCCCCGTTTTTCTTCGATCGCTTATCGTAGAGCAGGTTACACCCCAGCTGGGTGCTACCCTGGCTGGCAGGCGCTTCTGCCAGCCCCACAGTGAGAGGCTCTGAGACTGGTCCCTGGAGGTGCCTGTCTGCTCAGTCTGACCCCGCAGTGGGCAGGCAGGGCTCACCCGTCTTCCTCGCCTTGTCCAGTGCTGGGCTGGTCATTAGCAAGTCGGCCTGTCTGCTTTTTATGTTTTGGTTGCCTCTGAAGCCTTTCTTGTTCTTGGTTCCGTTGGGTGTTTTAGGGAGGGTGGGCAGGGTGGTCCTTTTAGAGACATGATTTGAGTCCACTATGCTTGTGTCACCCTCAGACAGAAAACTTGGAGAGAGAAAGAGACGTTTATGAGGAACTGCTCACTCAAGCCGAAATTCAAGGCAACGTAAACAAAGTGAATAGTAAGTGTGTCTCAGACTGACTCCTCGGGTGGTTATCAGTAATGTGAGTGTTGCTCTCTTCGGACCGCTGACATGGCTTAAGCTTGTTTATTTTAGACATTGGCGCCGTATTAGCAATCTTTTCTGTTCAGACTGGACTTTTTGACTACAGTTTCACTTTTTCACCTTTGTTACCTACTTTTGGAAACATATGAATAGGGATTTTATTTTTCCATTTTTAAAGTAATATTATAGTTTTGTTTTTCATTTAAAGAGTAATTCAAGTATCTAGAAATAAACAGTAAACAAAAATTAGATCCCAGTCACCTAGAATAACCACTGTTGGTATTTTAATGTATTTCCTTCAAAACATGTATACAAAATTGAGATTGTATTGTTCATGATGATTTTTGTGTATGTTACGTAACTTTTAGACTTTAATTTCTTGAAAGTATCATTTTAATTTGTCTCTCTTCTGCTAAAGAACTCGCATCTGCTCCTTATCCTTGCATCCTACTCCTGCCAGATAGCATTCAGATCCCTAGTTTAGTGGTGTTCTGTATACAGTTTGTTTTTGTTTTTAAAGGAAGGGTATAGGCAGAAATGAAGGAAAGCAAGCAGGCAGGAAGAGCAAAGAAGCATATTATTTAATTTATTTAGTTGTTCATCTCGGTCATTCCCACTGGGCCTGAGATACAAACCCAGGTCCTTGGGATGCGTGTGGACTGCGCTCAACCAGAGGTGGAGGATCTAACCACTGCTCCACCAGGGTTCACCTTCTGTTTTGACGTTTTTAGTATTTTATTGATTGGTTTTGCTCCTTTGGTGATAAAATCAGATGTTCATTCCTGCGTAGGGCATTGGGAGGAGAACTCTTTTCTGAAAATAGGGGAACTGAAAATAATGTAATAGTTATGATTTACTAGTGATTATTATTTCTGAAATCAGAAAATACCTTATTCTGACTTTCAGCATTATGTCTTATTTGTATTACAATACACAAAATGCTTTAATGTATATGACTTCATTTAATCTTTTTTTAAGGAAAGGTGCAGGCAGGAATCAGGCAGGCAGGGAGGATGAGAGAGGAGGAAGAAACATTTTTTATTTGCTTTATTTAGTTCTTCATTTTGGTTGTTCTCTCCGGCCCCGGGCCTTGAACTTGGGACCTTGGGATGTCTGTGGGACTGTTCCCAGGTGTACCTGACTGCCAGGCCACCAAGGCATGCCCGACTTCATTTAATCTTAACAGTGACTCTGAGGACAGTATTTTTAGTATGTGGGTTTTCCTGTTGGCATGTGTACTCTACCAAACCCCTTGTGTGACATCAGGCTCTGTCTAGTCATCAGGAATGCCTGGTACAGACAGGTCCTTCCACTGCGCACAGACCTGCTGTCTGGGCCTGGCTGTTCCAGGTGGGAGATATGGGATGATATTGGGATTCAGAGTTATTCTTTGTAATCAATAGTTGGAGGAAATAAGGATCTTTTCAGGAGGAGGTAGTCACGGGGAAGGGGATTGGGTGTAGTCCAGTGTCAGCTCTGGGGTGAGAGTTTTGACAGCTTTGGGGGAACAGAATTGCCCTGGTTGTGGGAAATTAATGTGAGAGACCCTTTATCCTGTTGAGTAGTTTAATCTAGACTGTCACTTGTCACCTTCGTGGCATCGGACTTGCATTGGTCTTGGTAGATGTCATGACTCGTAGTGGTGCCAACCTGTCTATATCTGGAAGGTTTACAGGCCTGAGTGGCTGGGAACCCCTGGATTGGTGACTCCGAGGTGTCTTCCAGTCTCAAACCTGTACTCCCACGAGAATAAAGACCATCTGAATTCCAGTTTGCTCGTCTGGAATGGAGATCAGTTTGAGGGCAGGAACACTTGCCTGGGCTGTGGTGATCACAGTTTTCTTCCCTCCTCAGCGCTTTCTGCGTTAGCGCATGTGGACCTGGCTCTGGAGCAGGGGGTGTCACTGGCCTTGCTCAGGGCCCTGCAGGCACCTGCCCTGGGCCTCCGAGGACTGCAGCCGCAGAATGGGGACTGGTACCTCAAGCAGCTCCTGGGTGACCGACAGCAGAAGAGACAGGTGACCATATCTGGGCTGTGCCGCAAGGTTCTGTGTGCATCTGCTTGAATCCTATGCTGTCGTCTGAAGATACTTGGGGGCCTTTTTTCTTTGTGTTACTTCTCTCTTATGTATATATATTCTTGTTTTTAGTAGCCTCAGGTAAAGTGCACATTGTCTATGGCTCTCTTGCTTTTAGAGTTGTAAATCTCCTTTTAACATAAACAATATCCACACACACCCCCCACTTGAAGATACTCAATCTCCAACTAAAAGCCATTGGGTTAAAAACAAATATTTTGTAAATTCTTCAGTAACATCTACTTTAAAAAGTCCATGCCTTGCTATCTTCCTCTGGCCAACACTGAAAAAGTAGTTAACATGCAGTCAGAGCAGACTGTGGGATTGTACTTTGTAGTTTTTTTCTAGAACAAATATGAGGGAATTTCAAATTCTTAGTGTATACTGACCGGAGTAAGCAGTGGCAGGATGCTAGTGACTCTAAACATTTCTTCTCAGACCACTTGCATTCTCACTAAGTACTTTGTTAAATACACTGGTATCTGGAAAGTCACTCTACCTGAGACCTGTCAAGAACTGTTGGCTCCAGCAAGGCCCGCCTCTCTATACAAAGCCTGAAGATGCCACTTCAGTGACTGCTGTTGACGCGTGAGAAACGTAGGCCTGGAGTGACCATCATGCAGCAGGGTGATCTCCACTAATGTTCTTTGCTCTTCTCAGGGCGGCCTGGTGGATCCCCTGCAGAAGGAGGAGCTGCAGTCTGGAGTGGAGGCCGCGAACAGTGCTGCCCAGCAGTACCAGAGAAGTAAGAGGCCTCTCGTAGCGCCCACAGAAATTCCGAGGGGACAGGAGAGTGGCTGCGTGTCCTAGGGGCCTATTGATCAACTACACAGGCCCCTAGTGGGCACCTTTGGTTGCAGGGGGTTCCCAGTTTGACAAGTCAAAGTGGAGCAGGGCAGCTCAGTTTGGGAGCTCAGCATCACTGGTGGCTGGGAGAACACCTGGAGGGGGTGAGACTTAGAGGATTGGACCCATGGGAGAGACTGGATGATGGAATTTGGAGAGAGGGATGTTTCTAAATTGGGACACTAGAGGGAGGAAGACGTGAACAGAGGGACAGAAGGTGAAAGATATCTTTAAGGAACATTTCTGAAGATGTTTGGACTGAGCTTTGTAACTTAAAGGCCTAGGAAGCCTTGATTGGCAGCCTCAGAAACTACTTACTTGTCAGGCTACAGGGAGGAGAGGCGTTGGGTCAAGAGTGGTACTGACCTTGATGGATTCGCCTGGCAAGGAGACCTAGAGACAGAGTTCACAGGTCCTACAGTCCGTTGGTGGAGCAAGGGGGAGGCATTTTAGGGCTGCAGGTTCCACTTCAGCCCTGATGGCTGGTGGCTTATCCCAGAAGACCCTTTCCTGTGACAGCTGGCCTCTCCTCCTGCTCGGAGCTTTCTAGGCCAAGGGCATTTCTGACCTTTGGCCATCTCCCCAGGGTTGGCAGCTGTGGCAGCGATTAATGCTGCAATCCAGAAGGGTGTTGCTGAGAAGACTGTTCTGGAACTAATGAATCCTGAAGCCCAGCTGCCCCAGGTGTATCCATTTGCAGCCGATCTTTATCAGAAAGAGCTGTCTACCCTGCAGCAGCAGAGTCCCGAAGTGAGTTCACCGAGCCGTCCCGTTTGTGAGCACAGTCGGGGAGTGATTTAATACCCACCTCACAGTGTGGTTGGGAGGACCTGTTTTTACAAGAAACAGCCTCTTTATGGTCTTACCGAACTTATCACCTCCCTTGGTCTCCAAGAACGCCTCTCCTCACCCTTCTCCCACCTCCCTCCCCTCCCCTGCAGCACAGCCTCACGCATCCCGAGCTCTCTGTTGCGGTGGAGATGTTGTCCTCGGTGGCCCTCATCAACAGGGCACTGGAGTCAGGAGACATGAGCACAGTGTGGAAACAGCTGAGCAGTTCAGTTACAGGCCTTACTAATATTGAAGAAGAAAACTGTCAGAGGTGGGTGACCAGGCAGTGGTTGCCTGTCAGCTAGACATCACCCAGCTCTCGCGTGCCGGTTAGCCAGCCATCACCCAGCTCTCGCGTGCAGGCCCGTGCCAGCATGCCTGTGTTGTTTGCAGGCATTGTGGTTTTAGTGTGATGTATAGGTGTGCTTATCTAAAACAATGAGCATAATTATTATATAACCAAAATAATGCTATCTTATACCCTAACGAGATCAGTCACACTTCTTGAGTATCTTCTAACCTAGTCCATTTTCATACTTCCTCACTTGGTCCAAAACTATCCCTTTCAGCTGGTTGGTTTACATCCAGATTCAGACGAGGGCCTGTGTGTTACCTCTGACTGTTGTATCCTTCTTAGTCTGGAACTGTCCTTCACGACACTGACTTGTTAGGGACACTGGCCAGTTGTCCTATAAAATGTTCCATTTTCTGATTCTAGTTGTTCCTAATATTGGCTTGCTGCTGTGAATTGGACATTAGACCTGACAGCTTGTCAAGAGTCAATTCACCATCTTGCTGCCACATATTCCATATTTTCTCATATCAAGAGGCCTGTGAAGTCTGCTGTCCCACCATTAGAAATTCTATAATTGATTCTTGGTTTAGGGAGACAATTTATCCCTCCAACATATATTTGTGTTTTTTTCTGAACACCAGAACGTAATCTCTTACATAATTAAAATATCCAATTCTTCATCAGCCATTCACCTAATGATTTAACTCCAATTGATAATTTATGCCGAATATAGTACTCTCAGAGCTGCTGAATTGTTATTTGATGGTTTATCCATTCTTCTATGCTTATTGGCTACAATCTGGCACTCCTGTCTTTAGAGGAACTGTTCGAGCTCCTCTCTGAATCTGAAGCTGGCCTTCCCCAGGATTAAGAACGTGTAACACAGAAAATGCCCTTGCATTTTCACACTGTGTTTAAGGCAGCTCCTCAGAACCAAAGCCATCTCCAGAACATGTCAGCCTGGTGGCCCACCTTACTTGTCTTTGTCCCTTGGATACTTTGCTCCAAGTTTTCTCATTCCTGTCATCCATGATAATCCGTGTCTTTCTGCCTTGGGGAAATGGACAGGTACCTTGATGAGCTGATGAAGCTGAAAGCACAGGCACACGCAGAAAACAGCGAATTTATTACGTGGAATGACATCCAAGCCTGTGTGGACCAGGTGAATCTGGTGGTGCAAGAGGAACATGAGCGTGAGTAATCTGCTCTCCATCCCTCAGAAACGCCACCGGTAAAGAAGCTGGGGTTCCGTGCCCTGACTTCAGCTCCCACTCGTAGAAGGATTTTTGGGTGAAAAATTGGAAAAAAGAAAAGAAAGGAAGAAAAAAACATACATAAACTAACATTGGTGCGCACTAGTGACCTAGCAGGTTACTTCACCGGAGCGTAATCCACATACAGCCTGCGGTCCAACCAAGATAAACAACCAAATAAAATAGATAAATTTAGAAAATGCTTCTTCCTCCTCTCTCTTCCTACCTACCTAATCACCTTCATTCCTGCCTGCCCTTTTCCTTGAAAAAAGAAAAAAGCTAAGATTGGATATTGTTTTCAAACCTCAGACACATGTTGAAATTAGGCGTGTATTTAACTAGAACTTTCTCAGGAGGTATTGAATGTGAGCTCCTGTTTTTCAATGCTATTATAGCAAGTAATCGTGACACCGACCACCTGGAGTTAGGTTACTTCGGGGCCACAGGCCTCCAACAGCTGACTCTGAATTCAGGGGTTCCCTCTACCTGCTTAGGTTCCATGATTTGCCAAATGATTCACAGAACTCAGGAGAGCACTATACTTACGATTACAGTTTCATTATAAAGGATACAAATAAGGGCCAATGAAGAAGAATCCTGTAGGGTGAGACCTGGGAGCGTATGTCCCATAGATGTGCATCATAACCAGGGATGCTCACTGAGCTTCGGGTGTCCAGAGTTTTCAGCGGGGCCTCATTACATGTGCGTGGTGGCTTAGGTCATCAAGTGTGTAAGTACACTTAGTTTCCAGGATACCTCCCTTCCGTGGCAGTGGCACCGGATGTCACCATCTCCCGTGACTGAAGTCCAGCCTTCTGTTCGTGTGGAGGTTCTGCCCAGCAAGGCCAGCCCCATCCCTAGACTGTCACCTCGAATGACAAAGACTCCCCCGTTTCTTGGGAAGTTATAAGGAGTTAGAAGTTCCTTCTCAGCAACTGGAGACAAAGACCGGTCAATTTTTTTTCTAATACAACAGAGTCCCTACAAAATAGCCCACCTGCCTACAACGACTGAGGAGCAAGCATTTCTGGTTTTATGTTGTTTTCTGTGGGAAACATTTGTTTGATTTAGTGGGGAGAACCTTGCCTTGGACAGGAGAGCTCCTGACTTGGATTCTCCGTTTGCCTTTTGTTTGCTGTTGTGACCTTGGAGAAATCTCATCTTTTCTTCTATAAAAGTTTAAAATTAATTTTTTATGAATCAAGGATGTTTGATACCTGAAAGCTGTATTGTAAAGCCAATTTCATCAGATTCCTCATTACTTTTTTTTTTGTTTTTTTTTCTTAAAGGAAAGGTTCAGGCAGGAATGAAGGCAGGCAGGCAGGCAGGAGGAGAGAGAGAGGACAAAGAATCATTTTATTATTTACTTTATTTAGCTGTTCTTTTTGGTTGTTCCTCCTGCCCCCAGGTCTCAAACCTCGGTCCTTGGTGTGTATGTGAACTCCGTCTGGTGACCTTATCTGCTAGGCCACCAGGGCATGCCTCTTCATCACTTTTAAGTCAGAGCAACTAAAATGAAAGGTGCTTGAGGTTTCACTGGATGTGTAGACACAGGGCGTTTGCTTCAGGTGAGACTAGCACAAAATCGAAAGACTTTTGAAGGAAGAACTGGACTGGTGATAGTAAATTTAATGTATTCTATATAGGTGTTGATTTTCAATGATGCACACCTTATACCTTTCTGTTATGATGTAGTGTTCCTTCAATGAAATTAATTTAAAAAAAGAAAAAGTGTTAAGTATCACAGATGACAGATTGTGGTTTGACTCTTGGTAACTCTTGGGTGGACTTATGATTACGTCGCACGTTTAGAGATGGGTTTGCTAACATAACTTCTTAACAAACTGGCCTCTGTCCCGCATACGCAGGGATCTTAGCCATCGGGTTGATTAATGAAGCCCTGGATGAGGGGGATGCCCAAAAGACGCTGCAGGCTCTGCAGATCCCCGCAGCCAAGCTGGAAGGCGTCCTCGCCAGAGTGGCCCAGCATTACCAGGACACACTGATCAGAGCCAAGAGGGAGAAAGCCCAGGTGGGTGCATGGACGTGGTTTCTTCCTGAAGTTCAAGAACTTCATCCCTCCTGTGACTGAGAAAGCAGGTCTCTCGTGATTCACTTAGTGACTGGTCCTGGGCGCCCATATGCAGAGCGCTGGAGGCGCTCACCACGAGGCTCCACCTTCTAGAAACTCGTACTGCTTTACACATTGGGGGTTTTTATTGTTCTTTCTTATGTTAGCAGACATATCTTTTAATGTCTCTATAAGTAAATCCTGTATTGAAAATGCAAATATTATGTATAAGTTTTCAAAAGTAAGCATGCCCGTGTAGCTTGACTCAGAGTTCCCAGAGCTTGCACAGGCCGCCCTCTTGTCTCCTCCTGCCCTTGTCTGCCGCCCTCCTTTCACCCCCAAACCTGGCGGTGGTCGCTGTCCTGATTTCTAACACCACAGCTGCCTTTGGCCTGTTTCTGAACTGTGTTTAAAGGACATCACACATGATGAACTTTTGTGTTGGGCTTCTGTTGTCCAATATATATCATGCTGGTGAAATTCATCTGTGTGGTTACATAGCAATAATTTGTTCATTCTGATTGTTGTGTGTTATTCTGCTGTGACTTGTTGGTGGCTTCCCACTCTTTGACTATTGCAAATAGTGTTCTGTGAATACTCTAGAATGTGTCTTTTTGTAAGTATGTGCATACATTTGTATTATACATTTAGAAGTGGAATTTGTGGTTAATAGGGAATATACACTATGTTCAGATTTAGTGAATAATGCCATAAGGGTTTTTTCCAAATAAAGCACGTATCATATCATTCACCTTTTTTTTAAAGAAGCATTATTATTTGTTTTATTTAGGTGTCCATCTTGGTTGTTTCTTCCATTCTCTGGTCTTGAACCAAGAACATTGCGATACATGTGGACTGTGCCCGGTGGACTGAACCACTTGGCTACCAGGGCACAGGATTTTGAAGTGTGCAATTCAGTGATTTTCATTTTAGTCACAGAATTGTGTAGCCATCACCATGATTAATTTTAGAACATTTTTATCACCCCCAAAAGAAACTGGTACCCATTAGTAGTAACGCCTTTTATCCCTTCCAGTCTCCCGACCCCTAGGCAATGATTAATCTACTTTTCTTCCATGCATTTACCTATTCCGGACACTTCATATATATCATACTTTGTGTGGTCCTTTGTGACTTATTTCTTTTGCTTGGTTCGTCCGTATGGTAGTGTGTATAAATATTTAATTTCATTGTGACACTATTCCATTGTATGATACACCATATTTATCCATTCGTGCGAGTTAATAGACATATGACTTATTTCCACTTTATGGCTATGCTGCTGCTGTGAACTTAAAAAGTTTTCTAAAGTTCTTATCACACAAAACCATCTCTTAGAAAGTTTGTTGGGGATAAGAGGAAATTTCCCCCTACCCCTTTGGGTTCTTCTGGAGCTGGTGGCATAGTAAAATTAACATCAGATAGATTTGTAGGAGGAAAATTATTTAATAACATGTACAGGGAATTTATGTAGATATGTAGATTCCAAAGACAGGCAACCTGGGGATATGCATCCTGAGCGAAGGAGTGGGAGGGGGACCTGGGGCTTCAATGAGAGAAGGGGACTCGCATCACAAAGAAAGGGACTCTTCATCACGTGATGAAGAGCATATGCTCTGTAATTAGGTGTTTGCCCTGACTTATAGGTAGCTTTTCAGATAGGAAAGTTATTATGCCTGTGATTCTGGGTAAAACACTAAATTTTCATCTTTTTGGTATCAGTTTCTCTTGGGCCTGCAGGGCCTTGATTGACGACCTCAGCTCAAAACCCAGGCAGGCGCCACTTAATGATTTTATCAGTGCTGCACGCAAGCGGTGGTGCGCGCGGGCTCTCGGGCCTTGCTGTGCAGACGCACCCCGGGATGTGTGCGTTCACTCTGGACCCGTGTGGTGGTGAAGTCGCCTAATGATGCATTTCTCCGGACACCTCCTCACTGTACGTCTTAGGAGATCTGCCTTTTACCTCTGAACTGGTGTGTTGAGGAAAATGAACAAGATTTATATCTCTGCTTAACCCCTTGCTGAGTAGGAAGTTGCCTTGATATGTAATAGACCCTAGGATATCAGTTGCATGATCAAAGTATAACTGTTTGTGGGTAATTCTGATAGATTTCCTTTGATTTCCTTGTCATGAGAGTAGTTGACATTACATGTAAATCCAGCAATGCCAGGTTTCATTTAAGAGGCACATATTATGCAGAATGTCAGCTGACCCTGTAGTGAGGGTTGAATCACAGCTGTTTTGTAGCCAGGAAACTGAGACAAAGGGACCAACTGATTCCAGTTACCCCAGTGAGAAGCCTACGGAAGCGGAAAATGGAGGTCTGTCTTTGACTTCAGTGTATTATATCAGAGCTTCTGCAACTTGGCTGGTGGACAGAATACTTGAAAAGTCATTTTAAAATACAGATTCCCAAGCTTTAACTCTTTCTGCTGACTCATGATTTCTAAGCTGGGACTCCGCTGCAATGATTCTGTGTAGACCAGCAGTGTTTATTTTTACTGCCATCTCATTCCAGGAGTCTAACCTCTCACTGGCAAAGGGGTGGGCTCTGGGAAAATAAGCAAGGTCAGGGGCCGTGTCTGAAAAAGGAAAGCTGATTGAGGATATAATTTGTACCTGCTCTCACTCATGGCTCTGGGCCTGACTGCTCTTTATGTTTGGATCCTGGGAGTTAAACTCTCAGAGGATGTGACTAGAGTTTGAAGCATTTTCTTTTGCTGTGGAATTACTTTTCCAGAGTTCATCAAAGATGGAGGAAAAGGGGGAGTTAGAGGAAAATTGACTAAACTGCCAGGCCAAGCTGGGTAGGCTATGCATTCAGTGGGATGGTCTTTTATAGGCTTCAGCTTGGCTTCTGTGTTCATCTAAGCCATCTTGGGAATGGTTTATAAATAATTTTCTGAGTTTTGTTTTTGTTTTTGTTTTTTTTTTTAAAGGAAAGGTGCAGGCCGGAATTAAGGCAAGTAAGCAGGCAGGCAGGAAGAGAGAGGAGGAAGAAGCACTTTCTTTATTTTTATTTAGTTGTTCATCTTAGTTGTTCCTCCTGGCCCCTGGACAGGAGCCTGGGTGCTTGGCATGTATGTGGACTGCGCTCTCTGCTGGCGGCAGCTGCCCCAACTACTGCTCCCTCAGGGCACATCCTGAGTTCCAAATTTAGCAGGCAAAACATCTTAAATTTAAATTTCGCCTGTGGTTTTCTCTTCTGATATCTTTGTATCTGGTTTTGGTGTCAGGGTAATACTAGCCTCATAGAATGAATTGGGAAGTATGACTTCCTCTTCTGTATTTTGGCAGATTTTGTACAGGAGTGGTGGTAAGTCTTTAAACATTTAGTAGAATTCTTCAGTGAATCCACAAGGTCCTGTGTGTTTTGATCACTAATTCTGTCTCTGTATTTATTATATGTTTATTTATATTTTCTCTCCCTTTCTCCATGCCTGCTGGGAATTCCCTTATGTATATGTGGCAAGTATTGATGGTCTCTGGGGTTTTGAGCATTAATCTTTGTTCTTTGTTCTTACTACTCCTCAGACTAAATAATGTTCCTCAGACTGGATACTTTATCTTCAAGTTCACTGACTTTTTCTTCTGCTTGCTCAAGTCTCTGGAACCCTTAATACGTTCATTTCAATCATTGTACTTTTTTCTGAAGGAAAGAGACTGGCAGCTTTGAAGGTGAGCAGAGATAGGCAGGCAGGAACTGAGAGGGGAAGAAGCACTTTACTTTCTTTAGCTGTTCATCTTGGTTGCCCCCCTCCCCCCAACCCCACCTCAGCCCCTGGTCATGAACCTGGGTCATGGGATGTGTGTTCTGCATCTGGAGGACTCAGCCTTTAAGCCACCGGGGCGCCTCCAGTTACTGTACTTTTTAACACCAGAATTTCGTTTGTTGGGTTTTGAAGTAATTTGTCTCTTTACTGATATTCTCTATTGGTGGGACCGTGTTGTGATACATGGCTTCCTTTGGTTCTTAATGTATTTAAAAATAGCTGATATAAGTCTTTGTCTACTAAATTCAACTTGGATAATTTCTTTTGTCAGCCTTTTTCCTGTTTAGACTATACTTTCTTGTTTCTTTGTGTGTCTTTTAACTTTGTGTTGAAAACTGGGCATTTTATTATCCCTGATATTAAATATAGCAAAAGAATCAATGTCTCCACCGGCAGTAGTGCCAGGACTGCGCTCCATGCCGATTGGGTGGTACTTGTGTTTGTGTGAATGAGATTCTTGTGTGTGCGCTTCTACATGTGCATACGATGTGTGTGTGTGTGGGGGTGTATAGTGTTATACAGGGCATGACCTAGCATGTGTCTGTGTTTTTATGAAGATGGAATATGACTTCTCTGTACATATGCGTGATGGGAGTACTAGTTACATAGTACCTATAACAGTATTTACATTATTTTGCAGTATTTTAGCCATTGTCACAGATGCAAACCACGCCTCATATAAGCGGAGACACCTGAAAGGAAGTCTCAGGGATGAGAAGTGCCGAGGGAGGATGGGCATGTGTGTGCTGTGATGCATGCGTGTGCCTTTCTATCACCCCAGCTCCCTTTTCTTTTCTCATATTTTAGGGCTCCTCACCTCTTACTTCCAACCACAAGCCCACTTTTTCTTTAATTCTTATCCCTGGTTCCCTTCTTTGCCTTTTGTAACATGCTTCTAAGAGTTGGTCAGAGTTGCTCAGGGCAGTACTGCAGTTTATTTCATAGACCATTTTTGCATTGAGTCTTTATCTCAGTATTCTCTACAGTATCTAGCCCGGGCGTTTAACTTTCTGCTCAGCAGTTTGAGTAAATTTTGGTTGGTCACTGCACGCACACTCTAACAGGAAGATTGGGGTTTGACATCAGATTTGATTTGATTGCAACAGAGAAAACCTGCTCTTGCCTGACCCTGGGAAGAGGGATGTGTCATCTGCCTTTCCTCCTTCGGCCTGGTGAGGGCACCTGGGTCATTTTTCCTTAGATACTCTGTTCTCTCTTCCTTGCCTTTCCTACTTTTGCTCCAGTCACATGGGCCAGAGAAGAAAGAACTCTGGGTGGCCAGGAAACTGTGGTCAGTGCCCTAGCTCTGCTTGCAGTCGATTCTGCTCAGTGACCTCTGGGTTGGCATCAGGTTGCTTCCACATTGAGAACAGGCGGAGAAAAGCTACACTAACTGTCCCTAAAGATGAGTGACTACCTGGAGCTGATCCCTGAGCTATTCCTGAGGTGCAAGGTGGTAGCTAGATTCTGGGATGTTGGAAGATGCTTGAGAAAGATAATTCTGCTAATCCAGTTCTGTTTAAAATGGCTTCCAGAACAAATAATCACCAACAAGCTACTTTAAAAGAATTACCTAACACCGTATTTAGGAAGAGAGAAACAGGCCACCCTCCCAGTTCACCTGTTTCCAGTATCCAGCTCCAGCTGCACTTTGGGCTTGGGAGGCTTCGTTGGCCATACCAAGGAAACGAGTCACTGTTTATCATGTTTCTGTGTGAAAATGTGTTTTTAAGTTTCTAACTGGGTCTAGCACTCAGATTCTAGAATATTGGTTGATACGTTGGCGTTGGCTGTAGTGGCTCCCGTAATGATGGAGTAAAGTGTTGGTGTTCTTCCGCACCGGCCATAGACGATGATAACTTCCTCCGAATATGGCTGGCAAACGAGCCTTCTAGAAAGCGCACTGTGTGCTGCGGCCCTCATGGCGCTTGTGTGACATTCAGGACCCTCCTCGCAGTCCGGTCCTCTCCCCCGGGCTGCTCGGAACCCTGCACACTGGGCTCCACCTTCACAGAGCCGTCACCTCGCCCCGGGCTTTCTCTGTGCCTTCTCCAGGCTCCCGCCGCCCGCCGCGTCCTCGGGACGATCCCCGTCCCTCCCGTGTGCACACGGCCTGGTGCCCCAGTTCCGCCGCTAACACTGTGTTACTTGTAACGGTGCAGGAAACCCAGGATGAGTCTGCTGTGCTGTGGCTGGATGAGATCCAAGGTGGAGTCTGGCAGTCCAACAAGGACACCCAGGAAGCGCAGCGCTGTACGTGCCCGTTGCTGAGAGGCGTGGCGCGGTGCTCCCAGCGCGGTAGATAGTTAGCCTGCCCAGGCGAGGTCTGGGGGAGCCCTTTGCCAGTAGGTGTAGTAAGATGTGCCCGTGTGCAAACCGCGACTTTCCTGAACTCTCCGGTAACCATTCTTTTCCGGTAGTTGCCTTAGGAATCTTCGCCATCAACGAGGCAGTAGACGGTAATGATGTTGGCAAAACGCTGAGTGCCCTTCGCTCCCCTGATGTCGGCTTGTATGGAGTCATCCCTGAATGTGGGGACACTTACCAGAGTGACCTTGCTGAAGCCAAGAGGAGAAGACTGGCAGCTGGTGAGTTATGGGGGAACCGAGTTGTGCCGGAAAGTAAGAACGTGAACTGAGGAGGGGACAGTGTCAGGAAAGGGGTTGAGTGTAGAAGTGTGACACTGAGGCTTGTTGGGAAGACTCAGTGAGCTGATCTTCTTGTTTTTAAGTCTTTTATTTCCTCCTGGAGGGCAGCTCCGTGAAAAAGGCCAGTTTTCTGAAAATGTGGGAAGCGGTCCAAAGTCCTTGGCTGTTTATCGTTTGTAGGGGGTCAGTAGTTGAGTTACCCACGCTGGTAGCTCTGCACGTCTTTTACCAGATAGTTTTCAGACGCGGAAGGTCTTAGGGGTAGGCTTTGGAAGGAATGGTTAGTGAAGATTAATTCCACAGCTGGACTTCATTTCCTTTGTTCTGTGCACACAAGAGTGAGCTCCATGAGACATTCCAAAGCCGTAGCTTCAGAGAGACTCTGGCCGCCCTTTCCCCTCACCCATCCCGGAAAGGTGCTGGGATGGCCCCTAGGTTGCTCCCTGACCCCTGACCCCTGTAGTGCAGACACACGGGTGTGGAGGCCTAAACTGTTCATCTTCCCTTTCTTTTCTGCCAGGAGACAATAGCAGCAAGTGGGTGAAGCACTGGGTGAAAGGTGGCTATTACTATTACCACAACCTGGAGACGCAGGAAGGAGGCTGGGACGAGCCGGCTGACTTCGTGCAGAATTCGGTGCAGCTCTCCCGGGAGGAGATCCAGGTGGGTGCGTGCAGAGGGCCAGCACCTGTGGCCGGAGCCTGCATGAAAACTAGCCTGGATGATGGGGCTGCGAGTGCTCGTCTCCCCCTGCTGCCTGGGGCGGGAGGGGGCGGGGGCGGGCTCCTCGAGGCTGAAGTTAGTAGGCATCGGGACTCTAGAAGGGAGTCACACAAGTGTGCTTGTGTAACAAAACTCGATGGCCCGGGAAAGGAGAAAATGGAAACATAGCTGGCTCTTGATTAAATGCAACTACGTTTCATTTGCAGTCTCTTCTGCCCTTTCCACAGACTCAACGCAGGGCTGCATCCGAGGGGAGCCTGCACTTGACAATACGTTAGCACTTCCATGGCCACTGCAAGTGCCTGGTCCCACCTTCCGTCTTTGTTAAGCTGTTGATCTTACTGGAATCGGTCCATCCTCTCCGCAGCTGTCAGTGCTGCTTAGATGCGCTGGGTCTCTTCTGAGCCAGGGACTGGTGTTGTGGACAAAACAAAGTTCCAGCCGTGACATCTGTCAGTCACCCATGCAGGCCAGACCCCTCTTGTGTCCTCTTCTCTGCAAATCTTTTTGTTCTCCTTCCTTTCCCTTCCATCATCCTTTGAGCCCCCAGAGAATGCTGTTTTCCTTTGGAACCCAGCCAGCTCAGATCTGGACTTCCGTCATCCTTGTCCTTGTCCCACGTTCCCCACGGAGTGTGTCTGCTGAGCAGTCACCGAGTCCTTGATGGGCTGCTGAGCTCACACCCATTAAATGTGGCTCTTTCATGAACGTGAAGAGGGGACTATCTTGGGGGCAGTGATCAGTGAACTGCAGGTCATGATTAGACAGCTGACAGGCACAAAGGTCCCCAGAGAGGAAGGACAGTGAAATCTCATCCACATCCACTGGGCGGTATTTCCCAAATCCTGTATAGAATGTACTCATCCGTAAAAAGTGGATTATTTTTATTCAGAACTTGCCTCTCAGAGGGACAGGCTTCCCTCTTAGTTTAATGTTCATCTCCTGGAAGGGCTGGAGTCTCTTACCTTCTCAGGGCTTTGTCCTCACTGCTAATGCTTCACAGTGGTGATGTTTCATGAAACTTCTTGAACTATGCTGGGCACATAGGGACCAGATTCAAAGACTCCACTTTCCACCTGTTCATAATGGTGTCAAAACAGCAGGCCCAGCACTGAGTTCTGAAATGCAGGACTAACAGAAAGAGGTCTCCCATAGCAAAGGGGAAATGGGAAGGAAGCCGTTGATTCTGTCCTGGGAAGACAGCGTAGACACATTTTTACAGGTGAGGACAAGAGAGGCTGCTCCAGACAGAAATGACATTGGGAAGGACTGGAAGAACACGGGCCGTGCAAGGGAAGGCGCGTGGCCTTGAACTGGCACGTCAGGGGCGCAGAGAAAAACTTGGAACCCCGGGCCTCAGAGCTGTGCCTTCCAGCTCTGCTAGAAGGCTCTGGGGGGTCCTATACCCTCTTGAAAGCATTTTAACCCCCAGAAACACTCATTCTCAGTGTTTCGCATGCGGACTACAGTAATCTTTACACATGGCAGTGATGTTGCCTCTCCTTAGCACATGCCCTCCTCCTGCCCCCTGCCCCCTGCCTCCTGCCAACAGTGGCGTCAGATGTGGTGTCTCCACGCCTGCCTCCCTCACAGTAGTCTCGATTTCCACCGAAGCCCTCTTCATTTTCTCTTCCCAAAGGAAAGACCTCTTTTCCAAAATGTGTTCTTCATCTTCTCTCAACTCCATTCTCTCCCAGTTCCTTGTAGATCTTTAAGCCGCCTCCTCTCAGGTTTAATGATTCTAACGTGTGATCCAGAGCAGTGCTTTTCAGAACTGAAGGGTGAGTCACCGGGCATCTTGGTGGTGCAGACCGATTCTGTGGGTCTGACAGGTTCCCAGCAGCTCAAGGATAGACTTTTATGAATCGCCTTTCATACGTAGACTCAAGGCCTGTCTCCCTTGTCTTTAAAAAGATAGTAAAGCCTCTAACATTGTCTTGATTTGGCCTAGCCCACAAGTCCACACTCTTCCTAATTCCCCCCACTCACTCCATTTCTTTTTACTTCTTAGTTCACAGCAGTTTGGTTTCCTATCCAGCTCTTACTTCAGTAAAATGCCGCTGTTAATTTATCATAGCCCCGTCAGCACCCAGTGCACTTAAGGACGCCTCACATTTTACTTCTAAGTGTGTTCTCTTCAGCGCTGGGCTGCGGAGTGCCCCCGTTCTCTCTCTGGCCCGTTCCTCTCCTCGCCCTCCACGTGCATTCTGTTGGATGGCATTGGCCCTTCCCCTCCTGGCCTTCCTCCTGGGTCACCCCATCAGCCCATGGCCCCAGCTTCCGCTTTGGGCTCGTGAGTCCCAAACGTCTACCTCCAACTCCACCTCCTTCCTCCTGCTGGTGTGCCTTCCCACTCGCCGTCCAGATACCCAGCCTCCACCCAGAGTGGCAGGAAAGCAGGCTAGAGTAGTAGGGGGTGTTTCCTGTCATGGCGAACTTGGGGGCAAGTGACGTGTTCCAACCCCAAGCTTGACATGTCTGTTCTGGGTCCTTCTCTTACTCTGTCCTGCCACTCTCAGCATGGGACTTCGTTCCCATGGACACCCTCTCTTGCCGAGCAGCAGCTGGAGCCCCAGCTGACAAGTCAGCAGTTCAGGTGGGAAGGAGAGCAAGACAGGGGCCATGCCTGCTGCAGTTCCTAGAGAGCTCCGTCTGCCAGCGTCGCCGGAGCTGCCCTGCTCACAGTTTTTTCTGCACACATTGTCGGTCTGAGAAATGTGGAGGCTCAGACACCAGGGAAGTGGGCATGGACGCTGGTGGCACATAGCGTCCCTGCTTGCGTCCATCTCTGGCGGCGTTGCTAGCTCTGCAGCTGTTCTGAAGTGAAGCCGGTGTCCACTCCTCTGTGGATGTTTGCTGGTTCCCAGCGCCTCACGTCTAGCCCAACACTCTGCCCTACTTTTCAAGCCCATTTTCAGTCTGGCTATCCCTCTGCATCCTCCGCTATGGCGTCCTGAGGGCCCCTGGACTTGGTACCAGCCTATGTCGGCACCTGTCACTATCCTCTTGTTGACAGTGACCCCTGGTGGCCCAGCACAGTTGGTGACGTAGGAGGTCAAGTTTTCGTTTCTGATGTTCTTTTTAACTGAGGCCAACCAGAAGATAGCCCTGAGTCTTCTTCCCACTTGCCCCGCTAACAGTCCAGTGCCACATGGAGGCACTGAGGCTCGAGGGCGCGTGGGTGGCACTGGGTTAAAGTTCGCGCCTCTCCTCTCACATGACCAAATGCTTTCCAGAGCTCCATTTCCGGGGTGACCGCTGCGTACAACCGGGAGCAGCTCTGGCTGGCCAACGAGGGCCTGGTCACCAAGCTGCAGGCCTGCTGCCGCGGGTACCTGGTGCGCCAGGAGTTCCGGTCCAGGATGAACTTCCTAAAGAAGCAGATCCCCGCCATCACCTGCATTCAGGTACCTCAGCCTGTCACCGAGCAGAGCAGGGGCATTGGCAGCAGCTTTACAGGCCCCTGTGCCCTTTGACATGTGACTTTCTGGTCTCACCCCCGACAGGACACCCTCTGTGCCCCCACACCCCCACAGAGGTTCCTGGTGGGCGGTGGCTCAGGGCAGTTCTGAGGCCATTGTCTCCTCTGGCTGTTCTGTGTCACATTGAACGTTGAGGGAAATGGTGTTAGTGACAGGGCGCAGCGTTGCAGAAAGCTTTCTGAGTTAGCAGTTCAGGCTCCACCGCTGCCGGGCGGCGGCGAGGCCCTCCCAGCTGTTTCCTCATGCAGAGCAGGCCTGCTGGCACCGGGCCCGCACTGGGCTCATGAACTGCGACTTTAAGTGAAGCGAATGAAGGCAGGTCCTCGCGCGATGGGAGCTAGCCGGTGTGCCCTCGCTCCCGCCGCGGGTGAGCGTGGTGAATTACACTTGTGTGACGTAGCAAGAGGAGACTGCTTCCTCTGAGCCTTGCAAACAGTGCGTTGACCGTTTATTTGCTGGTCGCAGTCTCAGTGGAGAGGCTATAAGCAGAAGAGGGCGTATCAAGACCGTCTAGCTTTCCTGCGCGGCCACAAAGAGGAAGTCGTCAAGGTGGGTCAGCCCGACGGGGTTCTCCGGTGGGTCCCTGGAGAAGAGGACGGGCTTTCCAACTTCCGGGTCCCTTCCCTGCAGATCCAGTCTCTGGCAAGGATGCATCAAGCTAGAAAGCGCTATAGAGATCGCCTTCAGTATTTCCGAGACCACGTAAGTGCCCCGGGCCGTGCGACGAGGCTAGTGCACCTTGCTGTGTTTTGAGTGGACGGTGACCAGAGCAATTTCATCTTCCTTCCATAGATAAATGACATTATCAAAATCCAGGCTTTTATCCGGGCAAACAAAGCTCGTGACGACTACAAGACTCTCAGTGAGTAATGTGCTCAGCAGAGAGGAGTTGAGGCCCACAGGTGCCGGGTGTTCTCCGCGGACCTCTTTTCCTGTCCTGCAGGCAAGGCTGGGGCCGGGCTGCTTGCGTCACCGTCGCGTCTGCGGGTGTGTCGTTGCTGGTCGCGGTCGCCTCTGTCATCGTGCTGCGGGAGGGCGACCCTGACTCCTGCAGGTGTTGGCTGTCTCTGCACGTCTCAGGAGTAAAGCCTGTCTGACGTGTGGCCAGAGCTGGTTTCCGAGACAGTGCTCATGCAGGCCTGCCCCGGTGAACAGCGATCGGGTTGATCGCTTCTGAAGGAGCGCAGGCCACAGGCCCCGGTTCAAGTCCTGGATCTGGGAGGCAGCCACCAGTGTGAACAGCTAAATGGAAATGAGATGCTTCTCTCTCCTCTCTCTCCATGCCTACCTGCCTGCTCACCTTCATGCCTGCCTGCCCCTTTCCTTAAAAAAATTAAAGACAGTGCTGGCAGTGCCCGAGACCTAGAACGTTCTCCCGGGGTCCCGGTCTGGGACTGACGTGTGTTCTTCCTGTCAGTCAGTGCCGAGGACCCTCCTATGATCGTGGTCCGGAAGTTTGTCCACCTACTCGACCAAAGCGACCAGGATTTCCAGGAGGAGCTCGATCTCATGAAGATACGGGAAGAGGTCATCACCCTCATTCGCTCCAACCAGCAGCTGGAGAATGACCTCAATCTCATGGACATCAAAATCGGACTTTTGGTGAAGAACAAAATCACCCTGCAGGTGTGTCCCATGCCAGGCAGAGGGTGGCGCGCGGACGGACTCCAGGGAGGGGACGCGAGCGTCTCAGCTGCCACCATAGATGTTTTTAAAGTTATATAAGGAGTGGAACAATTTAATAGATGACATTTTAAACAGAAAAGAAGATAAAAGCTATTTTCACCACCACGCAGTCAGTTTATACCCTACTTCTCTACTAAATGTTAGAAGATAAGGTGCCTTCCATATGGTCAGTACCATAGATGTTTGTTCTGTTTAATGGCAGCATAAGCCTTCACGAGATAAAAGTTTTTGTTATTACAAACTTTGTAATTAGTATCTCAGTGTCTACAGAGATCTTACTGTATTTAAGACTGTTTTTTACAGTAGTTGGGAGGAGTTGGTTTCCTGAATCAGTGGATGTGTCTCCCAGGTTCTCTCTGGGAAGGCGTGAATGGGTGGGGTTGGAGGGGCCCCTGTCAGTGGGACACAATGCGGAGACCGTTATCAGAGGTCCTGGGGTCTGCCAGTGTGGGAGGGCTTTACTCATCCATGCAGGGACCCAGAGCTCCATCTTTGAAAGCTCTCTGACCTCTGCATTGGTCTCTGTTGACAGGACGTAGTTTCCCACAGTAAAAAACTTACCAAAAAAAATAAGGAGCAGCTGTCTGATATGATGATGCTGAACAAGCAGAAGGGAGGCCTCAAGGCTTTGAGCAAGGAGAAGAGAGAGAAACTGGAGGCTTATCAGCACCTGTTCTATCTACTGCAGGTGAGTGGCTGCTGGACTTAGAGTTATAAAATTCCTCTGATTTACTTTTCCATAAACAACATTCCTCATTCTCTGTGAAAGTGTTTCTGCTTCTGCCGAGGGGGTGAACAAAGGCTCTTGTCTTTCTTTATTCCTTGTGTACATTCTAATCCTTCAAGTTAAGGAAACTTGACTGTTTTTGCCAGCCTTTATATTGTCTGGAAACTACTTAGTTCTTGGTTTTATTTCAGACCAACCCCACCTATCTGGCCAAGCTGATTTTTCAGATGCCTCAGAACAAGTCCACCAAGTTCATGGACTCTGTGATCTTCACACTGTACAACTACGCCTCCAACCAGCGGGAGGAGTACCTGCTCCTGCGGCTCTTTAAGACGGCCCTCCAGGAGGAGATCAAGTAGGGGCCGATCTCTGCGGGGGGCTCGCTTCCCACAGCTCCCAGCCCAGGATTCAGGCCGTACCTTTTCATGAGATCTCAGCGAATGCTGATGTCCATGTGAAACGCTTTCTTCAAAGAAGCAATCATGTTTAAATTGCTAATAGGAAGTATTGCTGCTTCGGGGAGGCAATAGGAGAGATTTGTTACATCCATCTTAGGAGATTCTATATTAAGGTGTAATTTTTTTTAAAAAAGTGGATCCAAACAGGAAGATACCACATCTTTATCTGATAAAGAACCTAGTTTTACTCACATGGTCATGTTTTCTGTAGCAGCAGAGCCTGTTTTCAGGGTCGGGAGATGTTTCTAGAGAAGGAACCACGTCCCTCTCCTTCCAAGTCTTTGTGTCTGGGAGATAGGATCTTTAAGTTCATAGGTTCTATGATTAATTGAAATGGAATGTGTGTGTCGATGTTTTACAGATCAAAAGTAGATCAGATCCAAGAGATTGTGACAGGAAACCCCACTGTCATTAAGATGGTCGTGAGTTTTAACCGTGGTGCCCGGGGCCAGAATGCCCTGAGACAGATCCTGGCCCCGGTGGTGAAAGAGATTATGGACGACAAGTCTCTCAACATCAAGACCGACCCTGTGGATATTTACAAGTCGTGGGTTAACCAGATGGAGTCTCAGACAGGAGAGGCAAGGTATGATAGTCGTAACCCCTTTCTGTCACATGCTTAGCTCTTTTCCATCTTTTTTCTTTAACCCTCAGCCCTGGTCTCAAACCTGGCCCATGGGCTTTACAGGGAGCCGCCTCGTTTTTTAATAGTTAAACTTGATTTACGAACTAATAAATGGTCAAATAGTTTTCCTTGAAACCTCTGACTTACTGACACACTTATTTAGCAATTATTTACTGAGTCCTCGTGTGTGCCGGGCACAGTGCTGTATGCCCTTCCTGTCAGCTGCTTGGTTCTGGCATGTTTAGACTATGTTTGCATGTCTCTCCTGCTGGAGCGTAAGAGACTCCAGAAGTTACTGTGTCTCATGTGCCTTTTGCCCCAGTGCCTGTCTTAGTACCTGTCTTAGTGCCTGGCACATAATTCAAGGTGGCCAGTTCACAGCTGAGAACCGAATTCAAATTTTGACCCACTGTTTGCCATGAGCCAGCTACCTAATCTCGCTGGTCTTTCTGTGAAACTGGCCCTGCTTCAAGATGTCGTGGCTGCTGCTCTAATGTAGTTGACAAAAACTTCTACCTTCCCAGCAAACTACCCTATGACGTGACCCCTGAGCAGGCTCTGGCTCATGAAGAAGTCAGGACACGACTGGACAACTCCATCAGGAACATGCGGGCTGTGACAGACAAGTTCCTCTCCGCCATCATCAGCTCTGTGGACAAAATCCCGTGAGTGCCATCACTGGTGCCCCCAGGCAGCGCCCACGTCGGAGCCCGTCTTCCCCTGGCAGCCTCTCACGTGGTTCTGTCCACCTCACAGTTACGGGATGCGCTTCATTGCCAAAGTGCTGAAGGACTCGTTGCACGAGAAGTTCCCCGATGCCGGTGAGGACGAGCTGCTGAAGGTGAGACTGCCAGCCGGCGCACACGTGGCCAGCCGGTCACCTCTGAGGAGGACACTAAAACTCGATAGGGCCTAGGCCTGTAGTGCCGAAGCCCTGAGTCTGGCACTAGCTCGCCACTGAGCTGTGCTCCTAAGCGACTAACTAGAATTCACGCCTCTCAGTTTCTCCGTAGTCTGACTGGTGCAGACTTCAGACCCGTAGAAAGCTTGGATTTTTCCTGTCTTGTCATCAGCTCTGAGTCCTCTTTCGCTGAAGAACTGTTCCCTCTGCTGGTGGCTGGGTGAACGGAACGATGCACTGGTGCTGAGGCTGCTGCTCTCTTTTCTTACTCAGCTGTGCGCCCTATTTTTAAAAAAAAATCTGAACGCTTTTTTCTTCTCTCCTAGTTCTGTGCTTTCCTACAGTGAGGCCTCGAT
This sequence comes from Solenodon paradoxus, assembly GCA_004363575.1. Taxonomy (NCBI): domain Eukaryota; kingdom Metazoa; phylum Chordata; class Mammalia; order Eulipotyphla; family Solenodontidae; genus Solenodon; species Solenodon paradoxus. The sequence goes on along the minus strand of RJWH01001995.1, from coordinate 95,183 downwards.
TCTAGACTTTCTCTCCAGGTGAATTAATTTTATTCTTTTCTGATTGAAACTAGGTGAAATTCTATGACTGTCCTTGAATTCCTCTGTGGAAGGGATGTGTGTTGAATTCCTTAAAATGAGAAGCCTGAACTTGACCACTTTTGAAGTCTGCACTCTGAGGGTGACGAGTTGTAGACAGTTTTCTGTGGTCATGGTCCAATTCAGTGATGAAATTTAGCCACATTCACTAGCATCTTAGCGTGAAAACTGCTGTGCGAAAATGTGTCCGTGGCGATAGCAGCCTGGTGTGCTGCTGACTCGTGTGTTCACGGGACGCCTGCAGGCTCAGGACAGACTTCACGGCTCGCTTTGCCTTCGATCTGCTCTCACTTCAGTGGTTTTCAGCTTCTTTTTTTCTGCATCCAACCAAAGGATGTAGGTCCTTTTAGTCTCAGGCCTTGAGAAGAAGGGATGTGTGTGCACGGGTGTGTGTTTTGTGTGTGCAGGCAGTGTTTATTTTTCCCTCACAGGACTTCGTTTTTCTGGTGTTCTTTGCTAGCAGAGTCATTTGTAGCTTACTGCATAGCGTGGCTTTCACCACCCGTCTTTCTGTTCCATCTGCTCCAGATCATCGGTAACCTGCTTTACTACCGATACATGAATCCTGCCATTGTTGCTCCTGACGCCTTCGACATCATTGACCTGTCGGCAGGCGGCCAGCTGACCACGGACCAGCGCCGGAACCTCGGCTCCATTGCGAAGATGCTGCAGCATGCCGCTTCCAATAAGATGTTCCTGGGCGATAACGCTCACCTGAGCATCATTAATGAGTACCTTTCGCAGTCCTACCAGAAATTCAGGTATGAGGCAGGCAACTTGAAAGTGTCTGTGGTTGTTTCCATCTCTGAGGGGAGGAGAAGATATAATACCACACCTGCTTTCCCTGGAGGGTGGCGGTGTTGGGTACACAACACGACATCTGCTGTGCTCAGCACTGTGGGAGGAGCTGGCGACGGTGTCTGAGCTACTAAAATGCATTCCTGTGAAGCAGAATGAAAGTAAGAACAATGGCAGCGCATCGGACGCCTGTGACTTGTCACTGGGGCACTGGAGAGCTTCAGTGTTTGTAAATTAGCATTCCGTGTGAGTGCAGGGCGCTGCGGGGGGACAAGTGGTTCACGTGGCAACATCCGTTGGAGACCTGTCTTCACTTACTGAGTGGTTCTGGTGGGAGGGACTAAAACTCGGCAGAAGGAGCGTCCTAGGACCAAGGCTGCTGGCTCTTTGCGCATCTCTCTCCCCGGGAGTCGGCTGCAGGGACCTGGGTGTCCTGGCGCCCCTCACACGCAGCCCTTGGGGTCTTGGCTCCTGTGCTTTTTCCAGACGTTTTTTCCAGTCTGCTTGTGATGTCCCAGAGCTTCAGGAGAAGTTCAACGTGGATGAGTACTCTGATTTAGTGACTCTCACCAAACCAATTATCTACATCTCCATCGGTGAGATCATCAACACCCACACGGTGAGACTTTCTCTAATTACCGCGTTTCAGAGTGCTGCCCTTAGCTCCCGCCCAGCTCTGGAAGCCAGAGCCGTCCCCTCCTTCCATCTCACAACATCACCTCTGCCTTGTGTCTCTTCTTCTGCACTTTACTCTTGACGAATCTACTGCCGAGATCTCATGTGATGCTCCGAATCACCTATGCTGATTGTTAAAAATCAAGTTTCCTTAGGGAATGGGGGGCCCACTGGACACTGGTGAAGAGCGCTACAATTTGGTGGAGGTCAGGGGGTGTTGACATATATTGAGGAATGGGGAACCTATACAAACGTATTTATTTTAATTTGTAAAACAAAGTTACCACAATAAAATGCTACTTAAAAAAATAGTTCCCTGAATTCATCACAGGCCTTATGAATCAGACTCTCCCAGGGGAAACTGCTGTGAGCGCTGATTCGACTGATAAAAACGCTGTTTTACATTTTTTCCTTTGACCCGAGCCCTCTGTATTCTTTTACTAACGTGATCTGGAATGCCAGCTTTTTCCTCTGTGTCACTTAAGAATGATTTTCTGTTGGATGCTCCAGTTTTTGTTTTTTAAACCTCTGGCCTAGGTCCTTGGGTTTTATTTACATGGTCTGCACCTCACCCACCTGAGCCACACAGGAGCACCGCTGGGTGCCCATTTCTCCCCAGATTTTTATAGTTCATTCCCTTTCCTTTAGGGCCATGTAAGACAGAAAATGAGCAGAGGTATAAAGTGTAAGTGACGTTTCAGGTATTGTTATTTTTGAGGTCATCGCTGGGCATAAAAGAACCTTAAAGGCTCTGCCAAGTGCCCCTCAGACAGTGATGGCTTTGAGCCTGTGCATCTCCTCTTAGTGAAGAGGGCCAGGTACTGACAGGTGAGAGGTGTGGGTGTGAGTGGGAGAGCTGGGTGTAGCGCAAGCTGAGGCCTTGGATGTGGCCGTCAGAGCACGTGTCATTCAGCAGAGGCTCATGTGTTCCGTCGCTCGTGGACTTGTGCGCCGAGACAGCGGGTCGCTCGTCTGCACACAGGACCTTACTAGTGGCCACCGCTGCAGACCGCAGTGGGGCACCGGCCAGCCGGCTCAGGGCGGCAGCGTAACCACCTGCTCCTCTGCTCCGTGCAGCTCCTGCTGGACCACCAGGACGCCATTGCCCCTGAGCACAATGACCCCATCCACGAGCTGCTGGATGACCTCGGCGAGGTGCCCACCATCGAGTCCCTGCTAGGTGAGCTCTGACCAATGCCCAGAGGGGCCAGGGGAACTGGGGAGGAACTCTGAGTGTGACTGGGAGGACGAGGTGTGCCGCCCACGTGGAGTCTGGCGAACAGGTCACATTAGGGGCAGAGCCACACGTAATCGTGCCACCAGGAGTCGCTGTCTTGTTTTATGAGTCCTCTGCGCTGTCTTGTTTTATGAGTCCTCTGCCTATGTCATTGTCACATTTTTCCTTCTCTTTTTCACTAAAAGGTGTCTGCCACGGGCATATTGACTTAATGAAATTGCCTTAGGCTTGCATTGACTTTTTTACTTGTATCTCTTTATGATACTAATTTTACTCTCCCAAAACTTTAGGAGAAAGCTCTGGCAATTTAAATGACCCAAATAAGGAGGCACTGGCTAAGACAGAAGTGTCTCTCACTCTGACCAACAAGTTTGATGTCCCTGGAGATGAGAATGCAGAAATGGACGCTCGGACCATCCTACTCAAGTGCGTGTGAGCATAGGGAGGACGGAGTGATGTGGCCCTTGGCCCTGCTGGACGCTCCGCTGGCTCATTCCTGGAAAGATGCTTTTGGCGTCTGTCACAGTTCTAGTCACCTCACCCAGTACTGCCCAGGACGCATCCGCCTTCAGTTCTGATTGCATGCAGCCGTGAAGTTTGTGTCCTGTACCCTGGGCCTCGCTGTCCGCTCCATGTCTGGCACAGAGGAACCTGGGTCTTGGGACCTTCCAAGCTGTTGCCCTGTGACCTCTGTGCAGAGTGTTTGCCCCGATACCTCTTGGGTCCATCTGAGAGCGAGTAGAACAGCCGTAGTGCTCCCCCCGGCCAACTGCTCCCATGTTAAGTCCTCCCCGTCTCCTTTCAGCACGAAGCGCTTGATTGTGGATGTCATCCGGTTCCAGCCTGGAGAGACCTTGACTGAGATCCTTGAGACGCCAGCTTCCAGAGAGCAGGTCGGTTGTGAGTCTGCACAACCGCGGGTGGACGGGTGCTCCTGCGATAGCACAGCCAGGGCCGAGGACGAGGACGGGACGTGAGGACACAAGGTGGAACTCAGGGAGGACTGTGGAGGAAGGTTGGCTCCTCAGGCGGGCCCAACCTTCTTGGGCGCAGAACTCTCTGGAGCTTGCGTGCATCATGCGTGTGTGTTCTTTGAGCCCAGCAGTCTCAGTGAGTCCGCCCAGTAATCTGTTGAAGAAGAGAGAGTTAAATTGTTGTAAGTGCTTTGGTTGTTAGAAGAGAGAGACCCTCCTTGAACTCACGGTCTTGTGGGGGAGTGTGACGTACATCCCTGAAATGATAAGAAAGTCATCCACTCCCAATGGGCTTGGCTGTAGCAATGCCCGGTGTTCAGGAAGGAGGCCAGGGAGGAGCGGAGCATCGGGAGGAAGTGGGGCCTGTGCCCCATGCAGAGACACTGGGATTTGTCCAATGAGAAAGTAGGTAAAGTCATTCGTTTTTCACATTTTGAGAGTGGGAATCCTTTTCAGTAAATGACACTTTACTCAGAAGCCTAATTTATAAGCAGATAAAACTGGCGTGACTCTGGCAGTGCCAGGAAAGGGCACTTGGACCTACCCTCTAGGACTCTGGTGCCGCCGGCTGCCCGGGGCTGCACACAGGACTGTTTGAAAGCCACTGTTTAAATGAATTCTCAGCTTTTCGATGCTGTGATTGATTATTGCGGGTGTGGGGGGCAAGAATGGATGCATTACCTGTAACTGCAGCTTGGTGACCAGAAGGAAGTTTGCACCAGAAAGGAGGAAATTGATCAGTAGAATTGATTCCCAGCCTGTTACTCTCACCTGTGTTCTTCCATTACTTTTTGCACTGTCCCCCCCCGAGGTGTGTCTTTCACCCTCGTTTTATAGATGGGGACTTGCCCACGGTCACCAGTGTGTAGTGGCAGGGACAGAGCTAGACTCAGTTCTGCCTGACACCAGGGCTTATTCTTCGCAGTGTATGTTGCACAGCAGGGAATGTTGGTAAGGCAATTGCTCCATTTTGGAAGAAATTGCAAGTTCATGTTACAAGCCGTCCCAAGTCTAAGTACCCCATGCAATCATTCCAACTATGGCAGCAGAGCCTTGGCCACAGCGATGGGGGATCTGCTGGCATGGAGGTGGTCACTGGAGTAATAATAACTGGTCAGAGAGACAGGACCAGTGGTCACTTAGAAGTGCCAAGCTCGTTTTTGGGGCAAGAAGAAAATGACAGTTAAGAAAAGGCATTGGATTTGGGGCGAAGGGAATGGTGATTGGGAGCAAGAATGTAGATGTAGGAGCCAGACTGCAGGGAGGTAAAGAAGCTAAGTGCTGAGAGCCCTCAAGTATGGTCCCACAAGGGTGGGAACAGGTGGACAACCTTGGCTGAGGACAAGGAAGTTGCAGAATCAAGGGAGGCCCTTTTTCTTGTTAAGATACTGGCATTTGCATTGTGTTTGAAAACGGAGGTTTGTGTTTCAGCCTAGACAGGTGGCAAAAAGAGTTGGCAAGAATGGACTGAGCAGTAGTGGTGCACTGGTGTGAGCACAGCCTTCCCTGAGCCGTGTTTCTAATAAAATTAAATAACTTCCATCTCCCAAAGTGGCTGGGCAAAAACAAGGGATTTTGTAGCCAGTAGAGCTTAAGCTCCGGACTGTATTTGAGGGTCCAGGAAAGAAGCCAGGTGCTATCACAGAGGTAATTTCTTCTAGAAGAAACAGCTGTCTGCTTCATGTAGCGTCTCTGTCCGTTGTCTGGGAGACCCTGTTCCCCATTTCCAGTGGGAAAATGAACGCTGTAGAAGCTTAGTCCAAATATCCTCCATAATTCAGGTTTACATGTGGTGAACTTTCCAGAACCGTCTTTCTTCTTGTAGGAGGCAGAGCATCAGCGGGCCATGCAGAGACGTGCCATCCGGGATGCCAAAACTCCGGACAAGATGAAAAAGTCACAGTTTGTAAAGGAAGATAACAACCTCACTCTTCAGGAGAAGAAGGACAAGATCCAGGCGGGCTTGAAGAAGCTGTCGGAGCTTGGGGCCGTAAACCCGAAGAACAGATACCAGGAGCTGATCAACGACATCGCCAGGGTACTGCATCAGGGCCGCAGTCCCGGGCCGTTTTCAGGGAGAGACAGTAACTGTTCTGATGGCAGCTGTGGCAATCATTTCTGACTCGTCCAATATGAGGACTCATTCCACGGCCTGAATTAATAGGGGGCAGAGCCTAACAGAACTTCCTGCTTCTCCATTAGTCTTTGGCCTTAAAGAATTATTTTAGACTCTGAGGATCAGCCCGATGTGACCTGCAGATCACAGCAGTCATTAAAAGAGTCTAAAATAATTCCTCAAGTCCTAAGCGCCGCTGTGTGTAGGCGGGGCCTTCCCTGCAGGGGCGCTGGACCGCCAGGGACAGGAATGTTGTTTTAGGAGATGGATCTTTGTCTTCGTCTCCTGACAACACATTCAAGAGGTTGAAATTAGTTTGCAAGTAAATTCTAAGAACGCAAAGTCTGAAAATAACACGTTTCCCTACAGGTCCAAATGGGCGGATAATGACTGAGAACTGATTTCTTTGTTAATTCTTGAACATCAGTGACTAGAATGTGTCGTCATGCAAGGCAGAGTTAAGCTCCCGTGGGTCCTAGTGTTAATGATTCAAGAAACAGACACTATCTCATTATTTTCCTGTTTAATTTTTGTGTCTCAGGATATTCGGAATCAGCGGAGATACCGACAGAGGAGAAAGGCTGAGCTGGTGAAGCTGCAACAAACGTACTCGGCGCTGAACTCCAAGGCGACCTTTTATGGCGAGCAGGTGGATTACTACAAGAGCTACATCAAAACGTGCCTGGATAACCTGGCCAGCAAGGGCAAGTGAGTCCTTCTTTTGCTTGAAGACTTCACGAAGTCAGTGTGAAAGACAACTCAAGTGACGTTCAAACTTTTTACTTCCAGCTCCTAGATCTGCCTATTACGTTAGTTCTTACTCTTTGTCGGTCTAGATTTTCTATCATTCGCATAAGTCACACACTAGATATATCTATTGCATTAGTTTTAATTTCTTTATTGGTTTAGATTTTCTATCATTTACATAATTTGCTAATTCCACTTGTTATTGTATGATATAAAAAATATGAACTATTTTAAGGATGTTATTTCTATCTGTTTTGAAGGGAGTGAGGGGAGGAAGGAGCATTTTTATTTAGTTGTTTATTTTGCCCCCCACCATCCCCAGGTCAGGTCTTGAATTCAGGTCCTTAGGCTTTATACGTGGTTCCTGCCCCAGTCTCAGCTGCCTGAGCCACAAGGCCGCACCCAGTGATGCAATTTCTAAGCATCCCCGGTTCCAAAATACATTTGTGGCCCTAGGAATGAAAGCATCTAAAAGGTTTGATCTCCAGATCACTTGACAAATACGATAAGCATTTCTATTCCCATATGGAACAGTATCTCAGACCAGATTTTCCCAGATGCCCGGAGTCGGGGTTGTGGGAGGGCCTGGCGCAGCTACAAACCATCAGTGTGCCCCTTTCGCCGGAGGGAAACTGCGAACCCAGAGCAGAGAGGTGCTAAGTGCAGGGTCTGCTTACAGGGGTAGCTCATTTTCACTCCCAGCTTTTCACCTGAGGAATGCTCGAGCCTCAGGAAGTCTAGAGAATAGAAGCATAAGCGCGCATTATCCTCACCTGGATCCACTGTCTTTGACACTGGGCCCCATCAGCCTCCCCTCTGGTGAGCCTGCCCTCCCACGCATTTCATTCTCTACCCTGGAAGTGAGGCAGACAGTGTGGAGGGACAAGTCTCAGGTCCACCTCCGTGTCCTCTGACACGTCACTGTCTGTCCTTGAGCACCTGCTGACTTTCCAGCACAGGATACCGTTTCCCCCGTAACTCGCGTTACCCAGACTTGGGATGCGCGGTTAGAGAACCCCTGGTTCCTTTCGTGAAGAATGTCTTTAGAAACCAAGGTCTGGGCGCCGGGGTGCTCATCGCAGTCTTTGCTTCTAGGCCTCTCAGCAGATAGCTGGGTTCTTCTTTCTTATGGCTACACGGTATGTGCTGTAGACACATTCATTGTAGAGATGGCTCTTTAATGTTCCCCTGGTAGACATGCACTGTTGTAAAAGTTCTGCAGAACTTAATCTGGTCTACATATGCCATTTGCAAATGGAGGTGTGTTTTCGAAGATGCATTCCTAGAAGTGCAATTGCTGGGCCAGGAGTTCTGTGCAGTGTGATGTTGCTGGTTATTCAGGCTCCCATAGGGACCATTTCTGTTGCTTTTCTACTAGCTTGTCAGTCCCTTTCCTGAGACCCTCCCCTGGGGGTCCTTGATCCCTGGTTCTCGTTCCTCTCCATTCTTCCCTTTCTAAATGTCACTTCTTGGTTTTATCATCCCAATCACTGCCTAACATATGTCTTTTTCCTTGTACCTAGTCCTCTGTAATTGCGACGCTGGCTTTAAGCTCTTAAAAATTAATTTCTGCTTTTTAATTAATCCTTTAAATTCCCCCCCCCCCCCCCACTTTAATCCTGGGTTATAAGTCAGGGCCCTTGGGCTTTAGTGGTCCACACCCCAGCTGTCTCAGCCACCTGAGCCACAAGGACTTGCCCTAACAAGGACTAATTCTAAGGTTTTTCTGACTTTTCCCTGCCTTGTTCAAGAAATTAATGTGGCCTCTTGGCCATGTCAGCCGTGTTAGAAGCTTTTATGCATACTGCTGCCACTTAGGCTCTGAGAGGGACCTAGAAGGGTTGAGACACTGTTGAAGCCATCTGTGTTCTCAAATGTAATTCAGATGAAAGACAAAAGCAACTTAATGAGTCTCCCCTGCTCTGCAGAGACACCGCATAGGTTAGTCTTTGCATGTCTGTCTCTTCTGCCAGTGTGAGAAGACTGCTTTCTGACCTCCTGTCCTTGAATTATCAACGACGACTCGTAGTGGTTACTTAGAGGAAATGATGATGTGATTTTTTTGCAGGGTTTCCAAAAAGCCTAAAGAAATGAAAGGAAAGAAAAGCAAAAAGATTTCTCTGAAATATACAGCAGCAAGATTACACGAAAAGGGGGTTCTTCTGGAAATTGAGGACCTGCAAGTAAATCAGTGAGTATTTCTTTTAAACTTTTTTTTACATTGATTTTTAAAATCACTGCACGTACACATTTTGATCTTATTGCCTTTATTTAGCTCATCTGGGTGGTTTTTTATATATTTCTTCTGTCTCTCTGTCAATCTGTTTGTCAATGGAGAAACAGTCAGTGGAGGGACAGTATTTTCCTTGTGGTGGGACACGTCTCAGAACATGTCACAGCTGCTTGTGTGGGCCCCATCTTGATTTTAGCTCTTTAAAGCAGGAAGCCATTACTTCTGTGTCTAAACCATGAATAAGTAAGAACACGAAGAAGAGGAATTGACTTTGTCCCACTGTGGTAGGAGCCACAGCCATACCATTCTCTTCTCTGTCCATCTTAGCTCAGCACGTGATTTGCGGCCCCCACCCCAGTCCTGGTTCAGCTGTCCCATGTGGGCACCTGCTCGGTCAGCCTGTGGTCCCAGGCAGCTCAGTTCTCTGCTCATGTATCCTTTTAACAAAGATAAACACAACCTTGTTATAAAATTCATATTTTTCTAATTCTAAAATATTTGAACTAATGATTGATTGACCTTTGAAACTATGGTAAAGCTTGAAGAAGGAAAACAAGCACGTATAACCCCGTTAGCCAGAGAGACCACCGAATCTGTACAGGACGTTTTCTCCTAAGGCTGGATGCACATCAGGATGCCCCCACTTATGTACCTGCTTGTTTTGGAACGTAAATTGGGATGATCCGTTATCGTCATGTTTATGAGCGTTTCTCACATTCTTTGAAAGTGTCATTTTTATTGGCCACATTACATCCCGTGTTGTTATTGTTTATTTGAGCTTTGCAGAGCACTGAAGCTGATTTTACTTCTGCATTGTTGCACATGTGATAATACTCATGATAAATCTTTGCTTCTATTTCTTTTTTTTTTTTTAATATGGATACTTTAAAAAAGGAAATTCTGGTCAGAGTATAAGGAATACTTCTTTTGTAAAAAAACACAAAATGTAGGTTTTCCATCTTAACTGTGTTTAAGTATACAGCAGTGTTAAATATTCACATAGTTGCTACACCCTGGTGGATTACAGATTGGACGCAGTCCACATACATCCCAAGGTCCCAAATCTCATTTTGGACTAGCAGGAACCACCAAGATAAACAACTAAATAAATAAATGCTTCTTCCTCCTCTGTTCCTGCCTGCCTACCTCTGCTCGCCTTCATTCCTACCTGTACCTTTCCTTTAAAAAAAATTTTTTTTTTAATTTAAATTTCGCATAGTTGTGCAGCAGATTTCCAGAACCTTTTCATCTTACAAAACAAATTACACCCATCAAACAACAGCTCCCCATTCCCCTCCCCCCTGCCTGGGGTACCCACCTTTCTACTTTTTGCCTGTGAATTTGACTGCACCAGGGACCTCAAACCACTGGAATCCTACAGTATGTGGCTTTGTTTCACTGGCTAGCTTCCCTGAGCATGATGTCCTCACAGGTCATCCGCGTTGTAACGGTGACACTGTGCCTTCCTTTTTAAGGCTGAATAATACTCCATGTGTGTAGACCCCGTTCAGGGCATCCATTCGTCCAGCAGGGGCACCTCGGTCACTCGCCTCTTTACTGTTGTGAGGAAAGACACAGTGAATGTGGAAGTGGAACTATCTCTTCAGTTTCTGTCTTTATTTATTTTGGATGTATTTCCAGAAGTGGAATTACTGGACATATGATCGTTTTATTTTTAATTTTTTGAGGACTTTCTATACTGTATTTTATAGCAGTTGAAATAATTTAACTCCTCTGTTTTGCCAAAGTGTTTCCAGTCATGTCTGAAAGGGACGGGCGCGTGCATGCCTTACGCCTCCTGCCATCATTGAGACTGAAATCATGTCTGGTGTTTTTGAATTCAGTAGTTACGAACTAGTATTTCGTGTATTAATTCTGATTTCTTAGAATGGTGGTTGAGTTTTGTTGTTGTTTTTTAAATCATGGCTTATGATCAGTATTTTCTCTCTCATCTTTTTAATGGGCAATCTTGGTCTTCCAAGTTTATTGTTTTTTTCGTTGTTTTTTTTTGTCTTCACCCCACTTCCCAGCCATGTATCTTGAACTCTGGCCCTTGGGCTCCACGTGGTCCGCACCTGAGTCACACAGTACCCCCCTCAGGTGTTTTGATTGAGCACTTTATGCATTTTCAAGTCTATTTCATAATATTTACTTCTTCCCTTTCTGTGTTTTTTTCCCACCACTGTTCAAAAGTCTACCCTTATTTGCCTCTCTTACTTTTTAATTTACTTTTATGGGCTAAGCAACCAAATAACAGCCAAACCTGTTAAGATAAAACTGTTTATCGTATCAGATAATTATCTTTGAAGAGTAACCAGTGAGGACCTGCTGTTGAGCAAAATGCCTCGCACCATAGCTTGTGGGCTTGGTGCTCTCTCAGCTTCTCAGTGACCTCTGCGCCCTTCAGGGTCCTTTGCTCTGTCCCCTGTGTTGAAAATGAATAGCACCTTAGATCTTCCCAGTGATAGCAGCTTACCCGTGGTGGCACTTAGTGCATTCCTGTATTCCACACCTCTCTTTCCAGAAAACCTCCTCTCGGTTCCTTTCGTTTACTCACATGCTCAGAAAACGCGGTCAGACACACGCCTTTTCCTCCCTCCTCTCCGGTCCCGTTTCCCCAGTTCTCCTGCTAGTTTTCACAGTTGCCGCCTGCAGGGTTAGGAGAGCCCCTGACATCATCCCAGGTGGCTGTTTGGGCATTCCTCAGTGGTCCCCTGTCCAGCAGGAAAGCCCTTCCCTCCAGATCCAAAAGCAGGTGCAATTTGGAGAGCAGTCGGCACTGCTTTTAGCAAAAGTGGACCTTTCGCCCAACGCTTTATCACTCTCGAAGACACTGTTCATCTCCTTTCCACATTTCACAGACTGTTTTATACAAGAACACTAAATCACACCCCTGTGATGTTATGTTTCAACAGGTTTAAAAATGTTATCTTTGAAATCAATCCAACAGAAGAAGTTGGAGACTTTGAAGTGAAAGCCAAGTTCATGGGAGTCCAGATGGAGACCTTTATGTTACATTATCAGGTGGGTGTGCACAGGTGGACTGACGTCCTGCGGTGAGCTCGCCGTGTTCTTGTCACAGTAGCAGGATGGGGACGAGGGAGACCCGCTGCGGGAAGCAGACCCCGTGGAAGAGTAGCCGGGGCCGCGTGCGGAGCGCTGCTCCAGGGGCTCTTGCAGAGGTGACTCTCGAGAACGCTTTCATCTAACGCTCCCACTTACTGTCGCCTTGTGTAACTGATTCCTTGGGTTTGAACATCAACTTAAGTCCAGGACTTGACAGTCCAGTCTCATTTAAATCCGATCCGGGCGCTGAAAGTTGTATTTCTGACAAGATGTGTATGTGTAGCGTCTTTGCGAACTGAACCTCATTTTGAATAAGAAAGAACTGCAGCGAATCCTTTTGTTACCTGCGATCTCTAATGTTTGCACACTGAAAACACACGGGCATTGAGCAGACCCCACGTCTGCGCCTCACGTTCTGTCTCACCCCGCTCCCTTCGTCAAGCTGGCAGGTTCCTTTCTCTGAACGTGCATCTGGACTTTGCATGTGCTGCCCCCTTTCACTGGGGACCCTCCCCTGCCTCCTTTATCCCTGTCACTTGGTAAGAATCACACGTGTGACCACCCAGGAAGGCCCAAGCAGCCTGCCGCACTCCGCACTTTCCACTCCCATAGCCTCAGAGACAGAGCAGCTGAGCAAATGTGAGATGATTCCATGATGCACAGAGCTGGTCAGGTCCGACACAGACCCTGTTCTTCTCTTGGTCTCCCCAGAGTCTTGCAGGCCAGCCCTCTGCCTCAGGTAATGTGTCCATCCAGGCAGAGTCATGAGTATGAAGAACTGCCAGGTGCCAGGTTTGTGTTGGCACAGGTGATGTGCCAGCGTCCTTGTCCTCATGGAGCTGTTAGGATTTTCTCAGAAGAGGAGTTGGTTGAACTTCTGGGGACCTTCCAAGCCCTTTGGTTCTTGCTTTCTCATCACCACTCTTCTAAAGTTGAGCCATCTAGAGGGGATGATACTAGTGAAGCGAGTCAAAAGAAGAAAGATAAGAGACGAGATGACCTCACTCATAGGTGGGATGTGAACAGACAAAACAAAGGAACAGATGAAACATAACCAACCCTTGGGCACTTAACAGCAGAACCGAGGTGACCAATAGGAAAGGGGATGGGAGGGCAGGGAAACAATGGTGGCGGGGCCCACAGGACAGTAGTGAAGAACACGTGATGTGGTGGAGGGCAGGGGGTGTGGACATGTATCTGAGGAATGGGGAGCCTGCACGTATGGGGAACCTACACACACACACACACACACACACACACACTCTCTCTCTCTCTCTCTCTCTCTCTCTCTCTCTCTCTCTCTCTCTCTCTCTCTCTCTCTCTCTCTCTCTCTCCCTCCCTCCCTCCCTCTCTCCCTCTCTCTCTCCACTCCGAGTTCCTAAATCTGTCTGGACAGTGGAGTGCCTGGAGAAAGCACATTTGCTGCTCCCTGGTCTGCACAGTGCTGTGGGGGAATCGCTTCACATCTGTGAGCCTCATCTCTAAACTTGGGGTGAGCATGCTAGATGCTTAGTGCTGTCTTCCTCCCCTTGCCATCAGAATATAAACGCTTCCTCGCTCGGAATAGCAGGTCGGGCTCCGGGACTCTGCTGCCTCCTGTTTCCAGCGGTTGAGTCCCTTCACTTTCCCAGGGGCCGACTGCTTGGACAGACTGCAGACAGTGCTGTGACTTCTGAAGTATTGTCACTGAGCATGCTGCTGCTCTCGTGTTTTGTGTGTTTTGCCGTGAGCCACGTGAAGCGCTTCTTAACTCCCCTGAGGCCAAGCGGGGTGACCGGTGCACAGGGCTGAGGGGCAGGGGCCACTCTGGCCAGAACTCTTCCTCCCCCACTTCGTCCTCTGGGTCCCTCCCAGTGTGTCCTTTCTCTGCCGCCTCTGTACTCTCGAGTAAGTGGCCATCTGTCTTTGAACAGGACCTGCTGCAGCTGCAGTACGAAGGCGTTGCAGTCATGAAGCTGTTCGATAGGGCGAAAGTAAACGTCAACCTGCTGATCTTCCTTCTCAACAAGAAGTTCTACGGGAAGTAACTGAACCTCTGCCCCAGCCGCCAGGGTGACGCGCCGCGGGCTCCGTTCTGGCCTGCCTTCGCTCCAGAAGCCCAAACAACGCCTTGTCTGACACAGTCCCAGCGCCACCTTTGTAGCTCCCCTCCTCTGCTGGGACCTGTGTTTTCTTTTCTCATGGTGAGGTTGCTTCAGCCTCAGTCTGGCCCTTCCTGCTTCTCCGATTTCTTCTGTCACTTCGGAAAGAGTGGGGACTCCACTCTGTGTCGTGCCGTCCTTAGAGGGCACTTTACTATGTGTAGGCTTTGGTGTGTTTTCTAATTAGCTGTAGGGATAGTGGGATTGAATTTTTGTTATTTAGAAGTGGAAGTTACAGCACCAGCATCACATGCCCAGTCAGCTTTAGTTTCTGTCATTTTGAAATGGATCCCTTTATGTTTCTAGCCCATCAGTGCAATCGAAGGCTGTGGGAGCTCAAAGCTTCCCCCGCCCTGTGTTCGTTTGTGGGCAGGAGCTAATAGAAAGCACTGTCTTGTGTTCAAAGGAAGCATTTCTGGACGAGGGAGAGACTGTCTAATCTCTCCCTTAAATTTGGACAGTTCTATGAGCATAACGCTCCAGTGAATGGGAGGATCCTGCTGATGAAATTCAGCTACTCGGGTGAATTCAGAATGGTTGGAGGCTCCCCTCTGCTCGTTGGCAAGATGCAGAGATCGACCAGCTTCAGGGAGAATCTGCTCGATCCAGGAGGCAAAGGACTGGGCGGTTGTCTTCAAACCTTTTTATATCCTAAGAGTGCCTTATTAGAGTCTCCTTAGAATGTGGGCGATAGGTATTTTAAAGATTCTTAGAGTGCTTCAAAAGCCTTTAGAATACTGTGAGAAAAAGGGGTTTTGTTGTTTTTAAATCGGTTTATCTGTATATCTGATCTCTTGGAACTTTCTTATTATCTAAAACACTAGGATTTCTCTGCAGGTTGCAGAGATAATCCTGCTTTAAACAGACTGAAAGGAAAACACAAGACCAGCCTACGGATGGCTTAGGCTCTGTCCCTACTGTCCTTTCTTTTGCTGCCCACACTCCGCCTTTATTTTGTGAGCTCTGATGTGCTGAGATAAGTAAAAAACAATTCATTTCTAAACATTGAATTTAGGAAGCTCTTGTTCTTTCATAAAAAGTCATGTACTTTTTAAAAAATCTATTTTTCCAGGAAAAGATGGAAATCATGCTACTGAGCCTCCATTTTCTCTGATGTTTGGTTCAGTGTTCTTTTATCATAAAACTTAATAACTTAAAAAAATTTACTGATGTGTATTTAAAGCCAATGAATTGTTTTATTAGTAACCCATTATGTGCTGTGTCCCTACTACAAAGCTAAGTGTGGAGCTGTTTTCCATGACACATGACGCTGCAGCCCGCTGCCTCTGTGCGGAGGACACTTTCAGTAAGTGTTTTCCTCGGCTCGGAAGGTGTGTGCAGTCACTCCACCCAGCGAAGTACCAGCCTTTTTTCCCAAGAGAGATCCCAGGGCAGCTTCCGCGACAGCCTTCCAGCCGCTTTCATAAAAGAAAACGTTTCTCTTCTTGTAAAGATGAAGTTCCCCTGACGTGACTTCTGGTGCAAAATAGCGCGACGTGCACTTCCAGAATGTTCACGGTAGCCAGACGGAACTACGGCTTCGGTCGCGTGCAGAATGCACGAATGAGCCGGTGGACGCCGCGCAGCCTTGTTACTGTTATTTATTAGCGGCAGCTTTCTCATTGTGTCTCCTCTCCTGTGACCTTCTCTTTGACCAGCCCTGTGACATTGACCATGAACTAACTTCCTTCCTTCCAGGAATTTGGGCTGCCTATCAAATCGTGGCTGTACACAATTGCCTTTGTATCTCTGTATGAAATAAAGGTCATTTGTTCATGTTTGTGTTTCTTTTTTCTCGGTTTCATTGTGACCAGTTCCTTCCAAACAGTTGACTAGAGCAGGATTCAGACGCTGAAAACCGCAGCAGAAAGCAGCCCCTCTAGTGACTGAGGCCCGAGCACAAGTCAGTTCCCAGATGGTGAATTACGTGTTTTTAACGTGTCATGTGCTTAGAGTGGCCTCAGAATGAAAAGAAGCCGGGTGGGGAGTGTAAACACCATGTCACTTAGTTCCAGCGGCTCGGGGCTGAAGTTTCCGCCGCAGCACTTATTATTTTATGAACAACGGCGTACCAGGTGTTGAGCGGTCACATGTGTCCCTTGGGCCCTTCTGTGTGACATGTAAGTCACCAGAGACGAACACAGCAACAAAAAGTTGCTTCCTTTTAAGGAGGCAGCCATACCTGGAAACGAGATCCGCTCTGCACTGCTGGCGTTCTCTGGCCAGACGGTGCAGGAGAATCAGTGACAGCATGAAAGCAGGGGCAGTGCACTGGTTCTGAAGTCGATGAGTGAGAAATCGGACGCGATGGTTTGCGTGAGTGGCGCCGAGGGTCCCTCGGGAGTCAGCCCCAGCCTGGACCCTCTCCTGGAGGGGGTGATGCTCTCTGGGGGGCTGCAAGCCCTGAGAGTCATTTCACTCTGTGCTCTGCACTGTCCCACCCAGAAACCAGGTCTCAGGTGTTTCTGCAAGAGACTAGGATGCAGGAAAAGTAGGAGGAAGGCGGGACCGGGGGCGCCCCCGGTCCCACAGCGGTGCTGCACTGCGCCTGTGTGACCTAGAGAATTGGGGGAAATGACACCCCTCTGTGTACTCGAATTGGATGTCTGGAATTGTCCCATGTTTCCCTTGTACTGTGTGTCCTGACCAGCATTGTGGGTTTTGAGATGAAAATATCCTCACACTGAAGGTCTCTAATGGAACCTTCTACCTGTCTTAAAAGGTGTATGAACAGAGATCTTTGTCAGTAAGAAACTTGGTTTTTTCCCTCCTTCAACTTGTTTTTTATCCTACATCTCAGAATTTTACCCTAATGTGATATTTTAAGTATAAGTGTTATTTTTTTATCATCCTGTAATAATTTGGTTTATTTCCTGGGACCATGAAACTTAACTCAATCCAGAGAAGTATTTTGCATGATAGTTACTGTTAGTGCTTATTGGATCAAAGTAACAATATGTTGTCTTGACAAAGAATTCTGAAAGATATTTGAAATGCATTTCTTAATGAAATAGATGAGAGTTTTTTTAAATGGAGATTTAAAAACTTTACAGATACATAATATATGCTACTACTTGTTAGAGTGAAATCAGGCTCATGACCAATTTTTTTCCTGTTTTTTATTTTAATGTAAGCTCAAAGATTTATAATAAAAAATTATAACATGATTAATTCCTCCAATTGTGCTGAAAGCCAAAAAAAAAAAAAAAAAGGGAAATTACCTGGTCTAGAAAAGTCATAGCCAATCATTAGCTCATCCACTTTCTGAGGACTTGGAAAGCAGACTAAGTCCTTTACTAATGCTTCTTAATTGACAGTGAATTATAGTCGTATCCTTCTGACTTCGAGACAGCTTGTTTAACCCACTGTCAACAATGCTTTGGGAAAATAGAAATATTCGAATGTTCCTTTGGCACTACAATCTGTGAACTTTTCTGTGGAAAGCTTCTGACACGTACAGAGGGAATAGTCAAATGAACTCCCATGTGTCCGCCATCCAGACGGTTAGCAACACAGGGCCACGCTTGTCGTCTCAACCCCAAGGGCTCCCCCCGGGTACACGAACAAGTCCCAGATCAAGTGCTCCAACCGCGAATGCGTCTGAATCTCCAGCAGGGCTTCTCCCCAGGGAGCGCGGTGCCCCGGGAGGCGCTGGGCAGTGCTGCGGGTACTCCCAGTCCCAGCTCTGGGGCTCCTGGCAGGCAGTGGGCAGAGGAGGATGCTGCTGACCCTCCTACAAGGCACAGGACAGCCCTCATCAAGTACCAGCCAGTGCAAAATGGCAGTTGTTCTCAGGTGAGACGTCCTACTCTTTACAGATAAGAAAATTTCCCAGGCCACTATCACAGGAAACAGTGACACCGAATGACCTAACATGCAGCCAGTATTGACATCCCCAGTCATGATCGCTTAATCGGTTTCTGTGTTTGAATTGGGTGTCAAGCAAGGCGCACACATTACCTTCAGCTGATAGGCCTTACTAAAGGCCATTAATTAGATAAAGTCTCCTGTGTTTTTTATCTTATGATTTACTTATTATGGTAGGAATTCTGCACTAGCTTTCTTTTTATAGCCTTGTGGGGTAGACTCAGTTTCCATTTGACAAGAATATTTTAGAATTCCTGTCCCCGTGACATCCAGGGCCCATGTTTTTATGAAGTAAAGACTGGTCGCGGGTTGGAATGCTGCCAGCTTACGCCTCTCAGAACAGTCTCCCAGGAGCGTCCCACGTCGTGCACGCGGCAGCCACAGTCAGGACCGCGCACTTTGCTTATTCGTTCGGGGCTGCCGCGTGGAGATGTCTCGTCGACGTTTCCTTCCTCGTGCATCAGTCTTCTAAAGAATTTTCTGTCCTCCGTTATGCGGTTACCTTTCACTCACATGATTTACTAGTTTTCACAAGGAGCTTCTTAACATCTAAAGGTGAGGGCTTGTTTTTGAAATCGGGACTCCTAGATTTTTAATATATTTGATGTCTTTCAATACAGTGCAGAGTTTCGGTTTCTTGCTATTTTTCAAGATGCTCAGACTGTCCCGTTTGACCAGCAGAAGCAGCTTCCCGGTGACACTTGAGTCCTTTGACGTGACCCCAGTTCCTCGCCTTCTGGCATAAATTGTTCCAGCCTCAGCTGTTACTTTACCCCCTACCTGGGAGCCACCATTTCTCCCAGGAGGCCTGGCTACTTTCAGGGGGCGTGGAGGGCGTGTTATAATCTGGATGACAAGGCGTTTTATTAGGAGGGTCATTGTTTCAAGTTATTCCACGAGAAAGTAGTTGTTATTTTTTTTTAAGGAAACATTTCCTGAGTTCACAACAAAAGTTTGTTTTAATTTTAATCTACACAGCTCTATGAAAAAGAAAATACTGTCCTGATTAGTATCCTATATCAATTCAGTGGCGCAAATACTTCCCCATGGCTGATTTCTGGTTTAGTGTCACTTGTCACTGAATACATTGGGAAGGCGAGGCATACCCCGGTGGCCTGGTGGACAAGTCCACATCCTCCAGCTGGCGCAGTCCACATAAATCCCAAGGACCTGGGTGTAGCACCCCAGGGCCAGGGGTGCGGGTGGGGAGGTAGCAACCAAGATGAACAGCTAAATAAAATAAATGAAAATGCTTCCTCCTCTGTCTGCCTGCCTGTTCACCTTCATTCCTGCCTGTACCTTCTCCTAAAAAAAATAAAAAGACTGTAGAATGTAGTTGGAAGAGATGCTAGCAAGCCCTTCTCAGGAGCGAGTGCTGGTGGCCAGCCACCCCTCCTAATGCAGCGACTCTCCCTCCCCGGGCCCCTCCCGGCCTAGCCGCTAATGGTTCCTGCTCTAACTAGCCCCCGGGGGACTGCATTATCCCTAAACCCTGCCCTGTCTCTTGATTCACTTTCTTCGAATTGCCAGTTGGACTGATGGCACACAGGAGGCCCGTTGAGGTCTCTGTGGGCGGGAGATTTGGCGGCCGAGTAGGAGAGGACTCATTAGGAGGGCCCAGGAGGGCGGACTCCAGAGATGCTGAGGGGCCGGAGAATCTCCTGGAGGTCGGGAGAACCAGGGATCTGCTCTGGGATGTGTCCCGTGACCAAGACGCTCAGGACAGGCCCTAGTCCATCAGCCTGCTTGGAAATCACAGCACAGATGAGCTCAGGAAAATGCGTGGAGAAGTCCCACCGTCAGGAAAGCTACTGCACTCCGTGGAAGGCGGCTTTCCCCGCACAGGCTTGACCACGCAATCCACCCTTCTCCTAGCACGCTCCCGTCGCCCGTCTGCAAAACCCACGTTCCCGGAGCCTGCTCTGTGGAATGCTGCAGAGACACGAGGCCAGGTGGAACCTGCTTTAAGCTTCTGTCTCCCCAGCTGCCCTTGAATCAGGGTCTTGAACCCGTCGTGGCCTTTCCGTCGTCTGCACCTTAGCCATCTGAGCTGCTGAGCCACAATCCTGCGCCAGATGAAGAAGGGAGTTTTTTGCTACCCCTCACCCTGGGTCTCGAACCTGGGTCCACAGCTTTCATCGTCTGCACCTGAGCCACCGAGTCCCAGAGCGGGGGCTTGCTTTAAGCTTATAGCTGGCAACTATTACTTAGGAAACAAAAATAATTCCACTTGCATTTCACATTTGTTAAAGACGTTTGGATACCATTTTACAGTACAATCTTGGTAAAATTATGTGTTAAATGTTTTTGGCCTTAAATTGCAGATATTCTCAATGTTGCCCTAACTTGTCTAGAAAATAACTTTTCTGTGAATGTGGAAGAATGTGTACTTGATAAACGAGTTGGACTTGCTCATCGCCACTGGCCTTTGACTGGAGAAAGCCACTCTGGATCCCTGTAGGCAAGGAGCCCCGACGGCCAGGGAATCCGCAGGGAGGGGTTGAAGGAAGGACGAGATGGCGCTGATTAAACCGCAGCTCTCATAAAAGCTGCACAACCAGCTTCCAGAGCAAGAGAGAAGCAGCCCAAAGCCCTGTCCACAAGGACGAAGCAGCACCTGGGAGAAATGGTCGCCCCTGGGGTTGGGCAGAAAAAGTAAAAGATGAGACTTCTTGTGCCAAGTAAGCAAAAGACCAAAAAATGGATGGTGACATGTGAAAAGGACACAGAAGTCAGCTTGAAAGTCAAATCTGGAACCATTGAAGTATAAAACTAGCAACTAATGGATTATAGCCCACTGGATAAAACACAAATTCATGAGTCACTCTCATATAAAACAGAGAAAGGCAGGAGTCATCAACGGCTGTTACGGCTGGTGGGTGCAGGGCTGAGGGCGAACAAGGTGCTGATATTATCTGCAATTCAAGTGTCACACTGATGACAAGGGGAAAAGCAAGCTGCAGAGAGGCGGGAGCTGGCGGCCAGCACCTTAACCAAACACCCCAGGCTCAGCTCCCATCATGACAACTTGTCGTCATGTGTCTCCTCCCGATCCACAGAGAAGACGACAGTGCTCCTGGGCTGTCGCTGCCAAAAATGCATGACTTTGGAACAATCACGCGGACATACAAGGCAATCCCTAATGAAGGGATATTCTACACAGTCACTGCCTAGATCTTTCACTAGAACAAACACGACTGTTCTCACAGACAAAAGGATGATGATGTCAGATTACAGGACACTAAAGAGAAAAGACAACTGAATATAATAAGTGCCCTGGGATTTTCTGCTATCGATTATTAGGAGCTGGCATCATTTTAATAGTATCTGTGGATCAGATAACAGCAGTATGTCAACGTTCATTGCTGGATTGTGAGAATTATCCTGCAGTTATGTAAGAGAACGTGCTCGTTTCTGAGAAATAAACTGTGAAGCATACAGGGGCCTCATAGCCAGAGACTCTCAGATGGTTTAGGAAGACGAACACATCAGAAATGATAAAGCAGGCACAGTAAAATCTTACCCTTTGGAAAATGAGTCATGAGTGAGAATTTTTTATATCAGCGCAACTTTTCTGTAAGTCTGAACTTAGGTAAAATTGAAGGTTTTTTTTGTTGTTGTTTTAGAAAGAAATGAACCTCTCTAAGTGCATCAGGAAGGATTTTGACTGTGAGAAATGGAAAAGTGACTTCCAGGGGTCCAGACTGGATCTCACGCAAGTCTGGAGGAACAGCGTCTCAGGGGTTGGGGTGGCTCGTGCTCAAGGCCGCTTCTCTCTCACGGGTTTGTTTCGATGCTTCCTCTTTGTGGCTGCAAGATGGCTTCACAGCTCCCGGCACCATATCTGCACTCAAAGTACAAAGGAGAAAGGGGCTGGCCGCAGCTGAATATGTCCCTTTTATCTAAATATCAGTGTTCCTAGAGCTTTCCCATAGCAGCGTGATCACATGGTCAGCGTGGTCCCTGAAGGGGCCTTTCTGTCCGGGGAACGAAGATTGCAAGGGTGTTTGGCCTCCAAGCAGTGGATGACTTTCCTTTTGAAAACCACGGACCATATTTGTGACCAACTCTACAGTTCCATTCTCTGTGGCCGTAGTTTTTTCGGGTTTAACCCACAGACCTCCTCCATCAGGATCAGTTGTTATCGAGGCAGAAGGCCGATCTCGGACAATCTGCGCGATCTCAGTCTCTGGGCCTGAGACCCAGGAATCTATATTGTCAACACTTGTGTTCCAACAGAATTACAGACAAAGGTAAAATGGGAAACTTAGTAAAGCACCTAGAATATCGGATAGCATGAAACACACATATTATATTGAGCGCACGAGAAAAATCCTCAGGTGACTACCAATCAGATAGCAAACATCTGGTTATTCCAGGAACCCCCATCATCTTGGAGCTTCAAGCATTTGCTTCTTAAACTAAAGGTGTGCTTTATTTAGATTTCCCAGTTTCTATACCGACTGTCCTTTTTCTGTCCCAAGATTTCACTCGCAAAAGCACGTTACACTTAGTCATGCCACCTGAGGCTCCGTTTGGCTGTGACGCCGGAGTGCAGTTTCAGTGGCCCCTCGGTGCAAGAGGGTGACGGGCTTGCCTGAGTCACAGAGTGCGGTCGGAGCCCCGGCGGCACCCTCAGGTTGCGGCCGACGGTGTCCTGGAAACGGAGACGCTCCCCAGGGCCTGGGCGTTCCTGGACGTGCTGCCTAGTTGTGTCATAAACGCGGTTCTCTCGTAATCTTCACGCGGCATAAAGTTACCAGAGCAACTCAGAGCGGGCGGGGCGGGAGGGGGACACACGACAGTCAGCGCGCCCAGTCAGCCGCAGTGTCGGCTTTTGAAAATAAAGTCGTCTGGTAACGCGACCCCGTCCATTTATGTGTGTGCTGCCCCGGCCGCCGCTGTGCTGCACGGGCCCGGGCGAGCAGTTACAAGCAGACACAGCCATAGAGCCTGCAACTTCGCTGCCTGACCTTTCACAGAAAACATTTCCACCCCCCCACCCCGACGAAGGACGTATCTTAGTGCCTGTGCATTGCGTTTCCCTTCTGCTTTCCACAGGGGCTGCTCAGGGGGTGGTGACAATGCTCAACAGGCCTCGGGGCCTCAACAGAAACCCCCAAGTCTGAAATGCTGCCTCTGCTTCATGGCCACATCAGCACCTGGAAGCAACTTCGGTGATGGCAGCATGGAGGGAAATAATGCTGCTGCTTTGTGGGCCAGCTCATAGATAACTTGCTTCTTGGTCCAAATCCGGAGTCCTGAATTCCTTCCTCTTAAAAAAAAAAAAAAAAGGAAGGAAGCAGGCAGGAATGAAGGCAGGCAGGCAGCAGGCAGGCAGGCGGGCAGGGAGGAGGAAGAATTTCTGCAGTTATTCAGTTGTTCCGCCTGTCCCCTCTGCCCCCTCCCCCCACAGCCCCGCCGTCGTACTAACCCAGGTTCTTAGGCTGTATGTGGACGGTGCCCAGTCACAGGCTTAACATCTGAGCCACCAGTGTGTGCCAGAGTCCTGCAATTCTTAGTGTCCAGCTTGCGTGGCCTCTCCTTGGCTATCCTGTAACTGAGCTTTTGTCAGGCAAGGGCTTCCGGAGGAAGGCGTAGCAGTGTCCCCACACATGAACCAATGGTAACTGAGGAAGTAGGACACAGAAAGCAAAAACCAAAGTGCCTGAGGACCATCGGGAGGAGGGAAAAGTTAATCAGAAGCAAGAGGATTCACCCAAAAACAACTTCAGAGGACTAGAGGCAGAGGAGGAAGGAAAGGAGGGGGAAGCAGGTCTGAAAACACAATTCTTGATCCCCGGGTGCACACAGCTGGTTACGTCCCCAGCTGCACTTGCCCGGTGACGCCCCTCCCTCCAGGGCTGTGACAGGAGGTGAACTCTGGGGAAGCAGAGTGAGAGGTGGGACTTAGGGTGAGGCAGAGAAAAAGCTGGGAACAGGTGCCATCTGAAAACAGAGGGAGAGGGGCTAAGAGAAAGCCGACACATCCAACAGTGAGACCCTGAGGTTTCCTCCCCGCGTGCTCCCAGAATGCCAGCAGGCAGGTTCATGCTCCTGGAACAGACTGGCAGATTTTTTTAAATGCTTTTTCAGGTAACCAAAGCGACCTCAAAATTTACAGACTAATACAAGCCCATGTGAGCAGGTTCCCCAGTCATCAAATGTATGTCAGCACACCACACCCACCACCATATCATCAGAAGTCCTCCCCACTCACTGTCCATGGGACCCCACCACCACTGCTCTTGTCCCCACCTCCTCCCTGCTGGTGACCTCAGTTCTGTTTCAGTGTCCAAGGGTTGGTTTCTGTTTTGTCTGTCCCTTTGCTTTGTTTCTTTATCTTCCACAGATGAGTGAGATCGTCCGGTATGTTTCTCCTTCTGACTTATTTCACTGACCTTCCTTTCCTCTAGTCCCCTCCACGTTGTCCCAAATGACAGGATTCCATCCTTTCTAGGGCTGTGTAGTATTCCATTGTGTATAGACCGCATCCTCTTTATTCACTCATCTGATGATGGCCACTGAGGTAGTTTCCAGTTCTTGGCTGCTGTCAATAATGCTGCAATAACATGGGGGTGCAGAGATCTCTGCAATTACAGGCTGGAGAAGCTGACCTGAACGGGAGAAAAAGAAACTCCAGCGACAAGGTTGTTTGGGGGTCATGCAGTGAAAAATCTAGGTTCCCTCTCAATTACCCTGCAGTGGGCTCATCATTCATAAAGTCCCCTACACACACAGCTTCCAATCGGTTTAAAACGAAATGATATTTGTGCTTTATTATTTTTCCTGATTTTAATAGTAGCACATATCTATTTTTAAAAATGCGTGGAATTCAGGAATATGTAAAGTAGAAGATAAAAGTTTCCCAGTAGCCTCTACATCCTCAAAGTCCACTATTGTTAACTGTGGCTTCTTGATATGTTTACAAATAGTTTTCTACTGGAGTATGATGGCTCAGCTCCTGTAACAAAGGCCTTACTTCTCAGGCATGTAATCATCTGGAAGCTGTGTACAGCTCATCTTGGGGTTCCACAGTGCTGGGATGGGGTCCTATGCTAGCAAGGTCTGTCATTCCCAGTCCAAGACAGCTGGCTACTCTCCATCTGCTTACCACGCCCACATTCCTGCCAGAGAGAAAGAGAGGACAGGGAAAGGTCATGCTCCTTGTCACTTAAGGGCATGATCCCAAAGCTGCCTATTTTACTGCTCATGTCCTTTTGGGTGGAACATAGTCACAGGACCATACCTGTTTGCAAGGAGACTGGGAAAGGTAGTCTTTAGGAGACTCTCTCTGGGTAATGATGCATCCAGATCAACATAGGATTATTTTTAATGAAAGGAGGAAAGAATAGATATTGGGAAACAACTTGTAATTTCTGCTACAGAATAGATTAAGAATATATTTTAAGACATATTAATTTCTGGAAACAAGGCAACTTACACACATTTAGTGTCTGTGTCTTAATTCTGAATGGGGAGATTCAAGGATGACTAGACCTTTGAGGAAAGCCTCTAGAAGACCAAAGTGAACAAACTAAAATAAAAAAGTGAACTCAAACAAAACAGATAATGCAAGGAGTATGCAAGTTACTTCTGTAAAATCAGAAATAACTTATAATTAATATCACTTCCGTGATACGAGTACAGGATGCTATTTTAAAAAGAACATTCAGAAATCAGGAAAGAACCCTTAGAAATGAAAAGAATAACAGAAGTAAAACTTCAATGGGAGGGTGGGAGGATAAAGTCGAGAAAAGTGATCAGGAAATACAACAACAGAAGACAAAAGACAGAAAAGAAAAGACAGAAAAGACAAGAACATTAGAAGAGACTTCTAGAAGACCTACTAACTGGTTAACAGAATTTCTGGAAAGAAAGATCAAAGAAAATTGTCTGAAAGATAAGCCAGTTTCCCAACACAAAAGCGCCACACTGCCGGAGACACACCATCGTGAAATGTCAGAACTCTTCTCAGAGAATGGGGAAGAAAATACAAATACAGAAGAACATCCGACAAAAAATTGGGTCACCCACAAGGGAAAGGGAAACAAAAGGGGGGTGCCTTCCCAACATCACCTCGGACAGGAGAAAACAGGGAAGCCTGCCTTCAAAGACGGAAGAGAAAGGGCTATTCCACCAAGAGAACCGATCTCAGCCAGTGGCCAGTCAGGGTGAGGGCGATCAAGGCCACAGCCTCAAGGACATTGTCTTTGACATGCCCTTTCTTCTCCGGGCTCTCAGAGGAAGTACCCCCATGAGGCGGCAGGACCACAGATTCAGTTCCCTGGGTCACAGCCCTTCAGAGAACACCAGAAAGACTCCCAGCCGCCCAGGCGAGGAATGGAATAGTAGGTCCAAGTACTATAAATCCCAGCTGAGGGGAGGTTTACAAAGGTTGAGAGGCATCTAAACAAATAAAAAAGAGAGCTCATTTTTAACTACAAAAACCAGCTTAGACAAAACTAGAACAACAGTGTCCCATGAAAACTCTTAATGTTAAAATGTAACAAAAATGATCATATAATTGCACTGAAAGAAGGAAACAGGGCAAATTCTATTTTGGTGGGGGCACCGCAATGCCAAAGTATCCTCTTCCCTAGGGGTAAATGAAGAGTAGAGGAAAAACGTCCTGGGTCTGGGGGCGTGTAGTTGTCAGCGGGTGGCAGCATTCACAACTGCGTGGGACCATGGGTGGGATTTGTCTTTGGAGGTCATCTAGACAGAGAGGATGATGGGAGCTGTGTCCCAGGACAAGAGTGTATTATTTAAAAGGGAATCGAGACCCAGTGCAGAACTGCCCTGGAACTAACATCTGTGCCTAAATGAGACAGTGCTCACATTTAAAAAATGATGAGAGAAATAAAAACACTATGATGATTTAATTTGGAAAAATTTGTAAATGGCAGGATGAATGTATTTACAGTGAAATTGGGAATTACTTTTTTTAAAATTACAGGCCTTACAAAAATATTTTAAAACAATTCATGTGTATTTATTTGCCCCCAAATAAAATTTAAAGTGATTAAGTTAACCATAATAAGAATCAAAATAGAATATCTTCCAGATGATAGAGGGGAATATGGAAATAAGAAGTCACTCAATGCCACAGAATGAAGGATGACAGAGTCCTGCCTCAGGGAGCCGGAGGTGGGCAGAGCACTAATGTCCCTTCCCATACCGCTGCGAAAGGCAGCAGGCTTCAACCATGTTTCCTGGACTGACCACGGTGAGGATTCTACATGCACTTTGGGTTCTCCCATCTAACTTTCCCTTTTTTGAATTTGTGTTTTTGTTTTTCCTTCCCCGAGTCTTGACCCCTGGTCCCTGACCTGCACCTGAGCGTCTGAAGCACAGGGCGCTCTTTGTCACTTTGTGAGGCCTGGGCCCATGCGTGCATGTTCCTGCTGGGACCAATTCTGGTGCAGATGTCTGATTTTCCTTTTTTTTTTTAGAACCATTTTATTTTTATTTAGTTGTTCATATTGGTTGTTCCCCCAACCCCCACCCCTTGCACCCAGAATGCAAACCTGGGTTCTTGGGATTTATGAGGACTGTGCTCTTCCAGAAGCAGCTGACCTAACCGCTACTCCACCAGCAGGCCCAGGTGTCTAATTTTCTGCAGCTCCTCTATGGTTCAGGAGCTGCACATATATGATAACTTTCCAACTCAGTGGATGGTTTCCTGATTTTCTCTTTTCCTTTTGATTTGTTTTTTGGGGCTTCCAGGTTTTAGGTAAGTGGCCTTCTTGCCTTTGGTAGCCTGGTTCTGCAGCCTGGTTCTCAGTCATTTCTGAAGGTTGTTCACCCTGGAACCTGATCCTTAAACGCTCCACACAGTTCTTCCTCCATTTCACACCCTCTCGGAAACCTTTTTCTACTTAAATCATATAAAATGAATTCCATGAAACATAACCCAGACACTAAAACCAGGAAGCAGAAAATAAACAGTAAACAGCAAAAAATAAAACCAGAAATCTAACTGTAATTCATCAGACAAGCTAAACTATAGCTAGTAGAGCTCTACTCTGATAATAAATTTTCTTAAAAATTTAACTCTATGCTGTCTGAGAAATATATGAAAAATATAACTATAATATATTAATAATATCACCACACACTAGTCAAACGAATCAGCACAGTAAATCTCAAAAACATAATAGTGAGTGAAAAAGAAAAGAGAATCATTCGGTGTGATTTAAGTGGTAATATTTGAAAACACAAGACTGGTATCCATATGCAGTTGCTGGATCCCTTCATGCTATGTAATAAAAGTATAAAACAGGAGGGAATCTCAACATCATCTTGAGCACAGCGATTCTCCCAAGGGAGGAAGAGGAGAAAGAAAAAGGGTGGAGCTCTCCTTATGTCTACTTTCACATTGCTTTAACAAATACTAAGAAAACGAGGCAAAATGTTTTGACATGCTTAATCTTGATCATGAAAGGTGTGAGGCGTTAATATTATTTTCTGCGCTCTTCTGCGTGTCTCCAGCTCCTAATCGTAGAACAGGGCACTCTCAGAGCACAAGGTCCCGTGATGCTGGCTGCTGGTAGAGGCTGAAGGTCCTCACCGGGGTGATCAGAGGGAACTTGGAAAAGGGACGCCCCCCAGAAGCCTAGAGGGTGCTACAGGCCAGGGCGGTTCCTGCAAATCAGGAGAGTTTTAAAAACTGGCATCCAGATTTTGGAATACTTTCCCTGAGTGACAATGAGCAGAGTCCGCCAAGCCCAACCGGGCAGGCGGCGGTTGAGTAGGAGGCCGCGCAGTGTGGGACCGACGCGAGCGCGCGCAGGCTTGCGGGGACCCCGTGCACCCCCTGAAGTCGAGCATCATGATCAGTGGGCCAGGGAAGGGTGTTAGAACGCTGCTCCAAAGTGGGATCCTGGGTACCAAGGCAGGTGTCCCTAAGCAGAAGCGTTTCCACCCCACCCGTCCGGCTTGTGGGGTTGGCAGACTGGTCTCGCGAGCCCTATTGGCGCGAAAAGTGGGCGGGGCCAGACCGGAGTGTGCGCTGGCGGGCGGGGCCTGACGGACAGGGGCGGGATGTGGTGTGCGGGCCAGCGTGCGGAGGGCGGGGCCTGGAGGGCAGGGCGGGCGCGGGCGCGGGGGCGGGCGCGGGGGCGGGCGCGGGGGCGGGCTGTGCGCGCTCCCGGGCGCGCGCGGCGGGCCCACGGCGGCTCCTCAGCGGCAGGCGCTGGAGGACTGGCTTCGGGCGGCGGCCGCGGGCTGACGGGCAGGCGGTGTGAGACGCAGGCCCCGCGCCTCCCGCTCGGCTCCCGCGGCGCTTGGCCCGCCATGGCCGCCTCTCCGGGCTCGAGCGGCAGCAACCCGCGGAAGTTCAGCGAGAAGATCGCGCTGCACACGCAGCGGCAGGCTGAGGAGACGCGGGCCTTCGAGCAGCTCATGACCGACCTCACGCTGTCGCGGGTGAGCGCCCGGCGCGGGCAGGCCGCGGCCCGGGTCCCGGCGTCCCGGCGGGCCGTGTGCAGGCGGCGGCGGGTCCACCTGGGCCGGGCCGCGGGGCGGGGCGGCGCGGGCTCCGGTAGCCGTCCGGCGGGTGCGCGGCGGGGCCGCCGGCGAGGGCCCGGCGGGGCGGGGGCTGCGCGGCCGGGAGCGCGGCCGCGGAGGATGGACGGCGGCGGGAGGGTCCGCGGCAGCCGAGTGCTGCTGACCTTGCGTGACCAGCGGAGGGCGGGCCCGGCCGGCGGCGGCGGCGGCGGCCCGACTGGGGCCGCGGGCGGCAGACCCCTTGCCTGGGGGCAGCGCAGTGTTGGCGGAGACCTTTTGAGTCTGCCGCGCAGTTTTGGAGCTTGGAGTGTCATCCCGCGTCCACGCTGACGTCTGTGTAACGTGCGCGGGGACACACGTGCCTGCGGGCACGGCCGGACCGTCGCGAGGGCGGGTAGCGCCGTCCGAAGCCGGGCGGCGGGGGCGCGGAGGGGCTGGGCTTCTGCGCTGGCGCTGATCGCGCCGCACCCCGTCGCCGGCCCCGTCGCCAGCCCCGCCTGGACGCGAGTGCCGCTCGCTGGGTATCAGACCTTGGATGGTGTCTTCTTTTAGGGAAGTGAAGGGGAAGGGGAAGGCTTTCCTCCACTTGCCTATCAAGCGTGCGGAGAGCAAAGCAGGACGAGAAAAAAGACTGGCGATTTCAAGAAAAAGTTCTGCCATGGCCGGAGGAGCTTCGCTCCGTACCCGTCTGGGGTCGCACACAGGCTCGTTCCTTGGTGGCCTTGGCTCGGTGTGGGGATGAGCGGGACGAAGATCGGTAACCGGGGCAGAGTGACTGGGCGGCGGCTGAGGATGGGCGCTGGGGCTGCTGCTCTGCCGGTGTCCGAACCCCAGCGTGTGACTGCAGACGCGTGTGCGCCACCGGCCTGCGTGCGTCGGTGCAGGCTCGCCGCCAGTTCCCGAACCTCCTTTAAAACACTCCCGACACGAGGCCGTGGTAGTGTACCGGTTCGTCCACAGAAACATTTTTGAAATAGATCCTCCACGTTCACTTAAATGAGTTTATGGTCCTCAGCTATGTTCAAACACAAACTTACAGTTGCGTGCCTGCCCTGGTGGTCTCGCAGGTGAAACTAAACTGGGCGCAGGCCTCATACAGCCCTAGGAACCTGGTTCAAGTCCTGGGACCAGGGAGACAGCCAGTGATGAACAGCTGAATAAAATAAAGGGCTTCTTCCTTCTCTTCCTGCCTGCCTACCTGCCTACTCGCCTTCATTCCTGCCTTACCTTTCCTTTAAAAAACAAAAACAACCCCCTTTCCAAATGACTTTGTGATACAAACTGAACCACATATACAAGAATAAATTCAAAGTTACAAGTGCAGTCCTTTCAAATTAATGGCCTCTATTTAATATAGCAAGTCCTATTTTGCTGAGTTGAAGCTCTCAATTTGAATTTGGTATTTCCCCCACTAAAGCTCAGATTCTCTTTGAGCTTAGGAAGGCTTAATCACATATGACTGTGTGATAACTCAATTTGGCCATCACTTTTTCCTATTGTCATTACTGCAAAATTGTGATGTCTCTTTGCCCTTCACCTGGTGTGTGCTGATTTGCCTGTGTTCTTTTCTTTGCCAATGGCAAGAAGTACTACTTCACCATATTCAAAAACACAAAGACCATTGTTGACACTGGGTTTGCCTAGTGCTGTTTGCTTATTTTTAAAAAAATAGGGGTTATTTGCATAATGAAATCACAAAGCTGTGATTTCACAAGGGAGCATGCCACTTCTTATAGAGATCTCTTAGATTCCCTAGGCATATGTCTGTGAACCTCCAAGAGTCCAAAGTTTACAGCTGGAGAAGAAATCATCTCGTTCATTACTGGTAACTGGATCGCAAGGAGACTGGCTTTCCATTACTAGCCCAATATGCCGATACGCTTATCGATGGGCCAGACATGGCTAATCAGTCTACCTCTCTGAGCTCGTGTTGGGCTTCTAGTTCTGCTCCACATGATCACAGCCGGTCAGTCCTTCAGAGTTGGAGTTAAAGCCTTTTTGTCTAGTAGGTGAGATGGACTAGATTATCGAGAATTTTTTCTTTAGCTTTAGCCTTAGTTAGGAAGTAGTGGGAAAAAATTGAGAAGAGCAGGCTAGGATTAGCCCGATGGTGAGGAGAGGGAAGAAAGTGATGAATGTAGGCCTGGAAAGAGGCTGTTTGAGTTTGTCGCTATTTGAGTTCCCACTGTGGTGAGTGGGGCATGGGGAGAGGTTGAAGACATGGTGTCTCACTTCAAAGATCTTAATTTGCTCGTCACATTTGTATTGTGTCCTTAGTGAGTGCCGAGAGTGGGGGTGAGGGGGCACCAGGATGTAGTAGTAAGTGAACAAACAGTGTCTTCATGGATTTTAGTATTTAATGGGGAAGACATTCCATTGACAAGTAAGGACACATTTCAATGAACATTCCAAAAGGAGCTCTGGGAGTATATGGGAGGGAGCCCTTGGCTCTCCTAGTGGCCTCCAGGATTAGTGGGAGTGGGCTGTGAGGGTCTCTGCTTGTGGGGTGAGGGAGGTCCAGGGGATAGAGGTTCAACAAGGGGATGAAAGGATGATTTATGATGAGGCGTTTACCTGCATTAGGTTGTAGAGATGGGGTTTGGGACTTGCTCTCAAGGACAGTGGAGTCATTGAAGGACCAGGGGAGATTTGCATTTTAAAAGGATGTCTCTAGTGAAACCCCTTGGAGGTTGTAATACCTCCAAAGATGTGAGGATGTCCTCCACAGGACTGTAGTAGCAGGGAGCCTGGGAGGGGCGAACAGGTACCTGGTGGTGAGAAAGAACCAGACTTGGTGGATAGATGAGAGAGTGAGGAGAGGGAAGACGGAGATGATCCCAGCTTTCAGATGTGGGCTATTTTAGAGTATCCTCCATTAAAGAGGGGTCCCTGACAGGAGTAAGGGGGGAGCAGACTCCTCATGACAGGAGAAGCTGAGTTTGCAGTGGTGAGGCTTTTCAGTCGGGAGGGCCCTGCAGGCGGTTTAGAGGCTCTGAGCTCAGGAAGGGGAGGTCTAGTGATCTAATGTGGGACTCTGGTCTGTAACTGGGAGTAGACTGAGCTGCCTAGGAAGAATTTCTAGATTTGGTGTTGCGGACGGGTAGCTTGAGTTCTAATTGGCCTTCGGGCGTGATGTTTTGTTTCGTTTTGTTTTTTGAGGGGTAGGGTTCTGCGGGGCTGGCTGGGGTGGGGGTGGGGGTACCAGATGGGATTTTGTTGTTGTTATCATTTGTTTTTAAATTAGGGCCAGCAGTGAATACTGAGATTTTACATTAAAATCTTGGCTCCGGATTCTTTTGAAAAATAAGATTGGTATACTCTGGGGACCTGGGGTTAAGCCTGCACCCGGGGCACTATCCACCTACAGCCTAGAGACTAGGTTTGCTGCCTGGGGCGGGGTGCTTCTTCCTCCTCTCTCTTCCTTCCTGCCTGCTGCCTGCCTGCCTTCATTCCTGCCTGCCTTCCTTCCTCTTTTAGGGAAAAAAAAAATCAGGTCATTTAACAATACTTACCCCACATTCCTGCTTAGCTTAGATTTTGAATAGTGCTGCTGCCCCCTGAATAGGGCATGTCTGTGTTCTTTAGTTTTGCCACAGTCTCCACCACTCCCTAAGGTGTTCTGCATTTACTACTTACTTTTCCATATTTGGCATTGGTAGGCATTTGAATTAGGACCCTTGTTACAGAGTGACTCATGAAGAACGTATAGGAGAAGCCTCAGCAGCTACATCATTTAGAGGGGAGATAGAAGGGCAGGAGCTAAAAAAAGAAGACTAAAGAACCCCAGGAGAGGTAGGAGAGAAGGTGAGGGTTATTACGAAGAGGAGAGGATGCTGCCTGGAGCTCTGTGCTGCCGACTGGGTCTGCCGTGTTCAGGATGTGTCTTTTAGTTAGATGTGTGGAGGTCATTGATGACTGGTGAGAGCCAGTGCATTCACCGTTCCAGGTTGGAGGGGAAGTTGTGAGCCACTGAGGGCCAAATGGGAGGGAATGGACACCGGGTTGGGAACTTGTTTGAGAAGTTTGGCTTTGGCGTGCCCTGGTGGCTCAGCTGTTAAGCCGGTGTCTAGGGTATGGTCCAGGTGTAGCCGAGGCTGAGGGGTGACTGGGGACACAGCTAAAATGAACAACTAAGTATGTGAAATGTCGCCTCCTCTCTCTCTTCCTGCTGCCTTCTTCCTCTTTAAAAAAAAAAAAAAAGTTTGACTTTGAGGACACCTTGTAGTGATTAGAAACCACAGGATAAACACATCAATCTGGAATATTCATTTGTCTTGAATGTTTGGGAAAGATCGTTATTTTTATAGTGAAAAAAAAAAGCATTAATTATACTGTGGGGTAGAGAGAGGAGAGTAGAAAGTTTCAATTTGTAGTAAATATTGAGTGCTTTCTCTTTTCCAGGCACAGTGCTGATCCCTTACCTTCATCGTCTCATGTAGATCTGACAGTGGCCCTATGGAGTGTGTATCTAGAACGTGCCTCATTTTGTGGATGAGCAAACTGAGGCAGGCGAGGCTGCAGGGCTGGTTAGTGGGAGAGCTGGGGTTTCCGTATGGCGGTCACATTGAACATCTATATGCTCACCTGCTCTTTTTCCGTCAGCATATCTCATTGTACCATTACCATTTTTTGAAAACACTTTTCTTTCCCCGTTGAATCACTATGATACTTTTGTCAAAAATCAATTGGCCATATATGTATGGGTCTATTTTTGGACTCTCTTTTGTTCTAGTCGTTTATACAGCTCTCGCTGAGGCTCCACTCCCCAGGTTGCTGTAGCTTGATAGTAAGTCTTGAAATGCGGTGCCTGAAGTATTCCAACTTAGCTCCTTTTAAAAATTGCTTTGGTTGCTCTAGGTTATTTGTACATCCATACACTTTAGAATTATTTTGTCAATTTCTATAAAAAGTTCTGCTGGGATTTTGTTTGGCAATTGACAATTTTTGAAATTTTCAATTTTGTCTCAAAAAGGAATTAGTAAGGCTTGAATTTCATTTTATAGAGAAAATGAAGGAAATTTCACCAAAGCGCGTGACTATAGACTAACGGTTGTTAACTCAAGTGACATAGTGAAGCGGTTGGGAAAATGAGTGGGGGCGGCCAGCAAGTGATAGCTGATTTCAGGTCACAGTGAAGGAATAATCGGGTACATGAAACCTTGAGCAGTCAGGGCTTGACACAAGCCCTAAGGGACAGCCACTTCTCAGCTCCATCCATCGTTACCATAAGAGAATTTGGATTCAGTGTTGTCTGATCTTTAATCTAGAGGAGTTGGAAATCCAGATTTTTATGCAATCTTCCAGTTTTAAAATTCAAATGTAAACCATTGAGTGGGTTGATATCATGTGGGTCATACAGAACTCTGTAGAATGTATGTGGCCCTTGACTTACCAGTCTGTAACCTCTGCCTTAGGTAATGATTTGTTGGTCCTTATTTTTGTCATCAATAAGATATTAATAGTGTTGAAGATAGTCTGTAAGACTTTAGCTCAATGTTTCTAAATTTCAAAAGAGGAAAATATCAGAATTACTGAAGGGCTTAGAAGGTAATTGAGAATACCAACAATAGTGATAGTATTTTGAGAAGTTGTCCAGACTTTCTATTTGAGCAATACTGACATATCTGTTCTTCTTGTTTAATCCTTTCATCTTTGTGAAGTTGATAGCAGAACACTGCCCATCCACATGGGACCTCCAGGTTGCAAAATCAGGTCTTTGATTTTGAATCCAGGACTCTTTTACGGTGGTGCAGCACTCTTTGAAGGTGCTAGAAACAGGTTCTTGGGGAGGAGAGCAGACAGGAGACCATGAGAGGGCTTGAAGCTCAGTTGCAGGCAGGTGTCTTAACTAGATTAGAATTTAACTTGATCAAAGTGTCAAGGCTTTTGGGTAGGAGTTGGCCTTTGTAAGACCTCTCTGAAGGCAGAAACTTGTCTGCGTCTCTGTTAGTAAGCCAATGTCTGGCACAGTAGTAGACACACAGTAGAAGCTTGATTGTTTTAAAGGTAAGGCACAGGTAGGAATGAAGATGAGTAGGCAGGAAGGCAAGAAGGGAGAGGAAGAAGAAACACCTGTTTGTCTTATTTAATCATCTTGATTGTTCTTCTGGCCCCGAGTCTTGAGCCTGGGTCTTGGGATGTATGTGGACTACATCCAGTGACTAACTGCTAGGCCACAGGGCGTTTCCACAGCGAAACTTCTTAAGTAAATAAATCAGTGAGTGGATCGATAGAGGGAAACAAAAGTTTTGACTCAAGGGACTGGAAATTTGTCTTGGGAATTTCGAGGATAGTCCAGTGTCTTATTAGTGCTTTGAGAAGGTTAAGATTAAAAGCTGACTTTATTCTTATAACCATGCCCTTGTATTTGACTCTCATATGTAGGTTTGATGACAGGGTTACAGCTGTCTCCCAGTGCAGTATATTTGAGAAGTCGAATATTCTGTATTACGATGTTAAGACAGCAAAGTGTTTTATATGTCACTTAATCTTTCCAATAGATAGAAGCCCTTATCTCTTGGAGAGGTCTGTAGAATTGTGGAATGATTAGATGGCAGGGTTTCTGTGCGCTGGGTGCCGTGGGGATGGAGGAGGTAGAGACGGACCGAGGTCAGACCTAAGTTGCCGACTGTTGAAGCCAGACAATGGGAAATGGGGTTTTATCATATTTGTCTTTTCATATGTTTGAAATTTCCTTTAGTGTAAAAGTGAAGCAAAACACAATCCGAGCGCCTCAGAGACTCAGGTATGCTTTCGGTCAACCCCACTTCACTTTCTCTGAGTCTGGGGATCGTGTGATCATGAAGAGAGAAAGGGACCAAAGGGAAAGAGGGTGGCATTTGTCTGGACAGCCGTGGCTGGGCCTCCTCTCGCCGTGTGACCTTGGGCAAGTCTCCAGATTTCCTGACCTGGATTTCTGCTTCCGTGGAGACAGGGCCACACAGTCTCCCATGGTGGTCGTGGGGAGGGTTAGGATGAGGCGGGCCTGGCATCTAACGGGGACAGCATCTGGCAGCTCTTGGGGGCTTGAATCTGTAGTTTCTCTTACTAGACAAAGGTAGAATAACGAAAGGAGAGACTCGCCTCAGGGTTCCCACCTGCTCTTCCTTCTGACATGAATCGTAAGTGCCCAGGCTTATATAAGCACAGAGGTAATTTATTATTTTAGAAATAGGCTCTTCAAGACCCATCGGACTACCTTGGGCTTTGCAAGGACTGTAACCAGTTAAAATACCTTTGAAAGTGGCAGCAAGACAAACAGACGAGAAGGCCACATTGAAATCGCGGAACACATTTTATACCTGCTGATTTTCCTTTCTCTTTTACTCCAGTTAACGATAACATCCCGTGTTAGGAGTCCTTTTGTGGCCCCATTCTCTCATAGACGCATGTGGCCTTTTGGAAAACGTTTTGGCCATATGTGTTGAGAGACTCCGTAATCACTCCCGGCGTGTGTTAGAAGGAAATCATTCAGAAGAAGACAAGCTACGTAGCATTAAAAGTGCTTGTGTAATATCACAGACAGGACTGGCTATTACGCAGGCCCAATTGTACCCCTATGTGATCACAACGGTGTAGTCATCACATGGAAACAGAAGAGGGGACTGGAAGGAGCCCAGAGAAGGAAAAACAGTTCTTGTGTTGGGGACATCAGTAGTGGCATAGTTTTCCTCTGGGAGGCTTCCCTTGCTGCTGAAGATGGTGCCGGCACACCTGCACGCGCCCTCAGAGATCTTGTGAGAGTACCCTGCTGTCACATCTCGTGAGACTTTGGAACGAGGGTAAATTCTTTCTAAAAATAGACTCTCTAAAATGAAGAAAGCTCCGGAAACCTGAAGGTTTCAAGTAGAGAAGACATTGAAACCAAGACCTTTGCTCTTGAACTGTTCACTACGAAGCTTCTTTCACATCTCTGCTGTCATCTTTCAACATCTTTCTCTTTGTTTCCAGGTTCAATTTCAGAAGCTGCAGCAGCTGCGCTTCACCCAGTGCCACGGGGGATCCTTACCGAATGTGAGCCAGCTGCGCAGCAGCGCGTCGGAGCTCCAGGTACCTCCATTGTGACTTTCTGCGGGCTGAGTGGAGGGCAGAAAGATAGGCTGGGATGATCCTTAACAGAGTAGGTCTTGAAGGATAAACTGGGCTTAGATACTGTTCATTATTCTTCTGGGAAGTACCTTATTAATCTCCGTGCTAGTTTCTGCAGCATGAAAGCTTGTTTCACAAGTGGTGCAGGCCGCGCTCTCTCGTGGAAGTGTGATGCAAGCCACACGTGTAGTGTACGTTTCTAGGAGCCACAGTAAAGAAAAAGGTGGAATTAATTTTAATGTCTTTTAAATAATTGAAATAATTATGTAACCCAATATATCCAAAGTAGTGTCACTTCAGCATCTAAAAAAGTCTGAGATATTTCACATGTCTTTGACTTTTCATTCAGTCTTTGAGAACTGGTGTATATTTTATACTTAAAGCACATCTCAGTTCAGACTAGTCATTCTCATTACTTTATGTGGCCAGTTGCTCCTACATTGCACATCGAAGACCTGAGGCTTAGGTAAGTGGTTTATCACTCAGATAAGTGCATTTAGTTAGTGCAGTGTCATCGGGTGCTTTACTCATTCTTATTTATCGGTAAAGAACCTTCTTCAAAACAATGTTGAGGAACGCCCTGGCGACTCAGGCATAGTCTGTGGCTCTGGCATAGTCTGTGTAAAAGTCCAAGGACCTAGGTTCAGGGCTAAGAGGAGCAACTGAAAAATGAACAGCTAAAAAAATAAATAAAATGCTGCCTCCTCTTCTCACTTCTTGCCTGCTTGCCTACTTGCCTTCATTCCTGCCTGCACCTTTCCTTTAAAAAAAAAGGTTGCTAATTTGGTGCCATATCAGCCAAAATATTTTGCTGTGTATTTTTCCTACAAGCAAGAACACTGTCCTGCATGGACACCACAGAGCCATCCGAACCAGACATTCACAGTAATCCATTATCAGCTGATCCTTAGGCCCCATTCAACTTTCACCAAATGAGTCCTCTGTCCTCCGTGGCAGAAGGGATGACAAGTATGTCGTTTTTCGAGTTCTCTCACTTAGCATGCTGCATTTGACACTCATCCATATTGTTCAGGTCTATTTGTCCTCATCACAAAGTACCATCAACTGAATGGCTTAAAATGCATTCTCTCACAGTCGGGCTGGAAGTCTGAAAGCAAGGTGTCCATAGGTCAGTGCTCTCTGGATGCTCTAGGAAGAGCCCTTCCTCGCCTCTTCTGACTTCTGTTGGTTGCTGCGTGTCCTTGGCTTAGAGCTCCATCATTCTGCTCTCTGCCTCTTTGTATCTCGTCGTCTTCCCTGTTTGTCTATGTCTGTGTCCAAATCTCCCTCTTCCTTCTGTTAGAAAAACTCCAGTCATTGGATTCAGGGCCCACTCTAATTTAGTATGACCTCATCCTAACTTGATTATGTCTGTAATTAGTTCCAAATAAAAGTCACATGCACGGGTACTTAGGGTCAGGACTGGATGTGTCTTTTGGGGGGAACATAACTCAGCCCCCTGCATGCGTGTTTTTCTTGCTGAGTGGTCTTTCCTTGTACGGAGGCGCTCTAGTTTGTTTATCCACTCATCAGTTGGTGGCATTGTGATTGTTTCCACCTTTCGATGGTTAGGGGTTAGGAATAAAGATGTTATAGACACCTATAGACAGTTTTTGTGTGAACCACTAGATCTTATGATCCATTGTGTGTTTAACTTGATAAGGAGCTGCCCAATTGTTTTTCAAAGCGACTGTGCTATTTCACATCCCTCCAGCAGGTGAGAGTCCACTGACTGCTGCATTTGCTATTTCAGCTTTCTTGAGAAGTTACGGTAGAAATACATGAGATTTTTCATTTTAACCATTTAAAATGTACTGTTTGGTAGTGTTAAACAGTGCGAAGTAGAATGTACATTGTCGCGCAACTAATCTCTTGAATGTTTCTTCTGATAAAGTGGAAATTGTGTGCACGTTCGTAGTCGCCACTCCTTCTTCCCCTAGCCTGGCGCCCGCCGCTCGCTGTTCATCTCCGAATTCAGCTTTCTTAGTGGTATCCAGGCAGGTGGATCATGCAGTGCTTGTCTTTTTTGTGACTGGCTTATTTCCGTAATGTCCTTAAGGGTCATCCATGCTGTAACATGTGAGGGTGCTTCCTTCCTTTTTAAGACTGAATAATACTTCACTGTATGTACACACACACCATGTCCTGTTATCCACTCACCCACGATGCACTTCAGTTGCTTCTGTCTCTTGACCGCTGTGAATAAGCTGCCCCGATCATGAGTGTGCAACACTCTCTCAGAGAACCTGCTCTCAGTCCCTGTTGCTATGCACCTGTAAGCAGGGTTGCTGCATCCCAGGGGAGTTCTAGTTCTGATTTTTTGAGGCACTCATTCTGTTTTCCTCAGTGGTTGTGCCGTTTGCAATAGTCCACCGACGGTGCTCAAGGAGTTCAGTTGTGGCCAGCACTGGTCGCTTTCTGTTTTTTTAAATTGTTGTTATTGAGGTAACTTTGATTTACAAAAGAAGACATGTGTAAGTGTGCAGGTTCACTATTCATCAAATATATGATAACACTATTTTTTTTATAGCAGTTACTCTAACGAGTGTGAAGTGGTGGTAGGTTACAGCACAGGCTGTAGAAGCCACGGACCCAGGTTCATGACCCCGAGGAGGGACACAAGCAAACATTTGGATCATTTTCATGCATATGTAGTGGTATCTCATTGTCCTTTTAATTTGCATTTTTCTAATGACTACAGATGTTGAACATCTTTTTGTGTGTTTATTTGCTGTTGTTGTATCTTCTTTGATGAAGTGTCTGTCGAAATCTTTAACCACTTTTTCAATTCAGTTGTTTTCTTCTTTTTGAGTTGTGAGAATTTTTGGTATATTTTAGATATCGTTTCTTTATTAGATAGGTATTTTGCAAATATTTTCTCCCCGTATATGAACTGTCCTTTTATGTTCTGAACGAAGTCTCAAAAGTTTTTTTAATTTTGATGAAGTCTGTTTTATCAATTTTGTTCTTTCATGATTTGTGCTTTTTTGTATCTTATCTAAGAATTCTGTGCTTAACTCAAGGCCACTTAGATTTTTTTTTAGTCTTTGTTTTTCTGGAAGTTTTACAGTTTCAGCTTTTATACTTAATTTTTTTTAATGTGGTGCAAGGTATGGGTTGAGGGCCCCTGGTGCTTCTTTTGGCATATGGCTGTTGAATGGTTCCAGCACCATTTATTGAAAAGCCTTTGCTTTCCCTATTGAATTCTCTTGTCCCCTTGTTGAAAATCAGTTGACCAGGTATGTGTGGGTTTCTTTCTGGAGTCTGTTCTGTTCCATTGGTACCTGTCGTTTTGCTAATACCACAGTCTTGATGCTATACCTTTGTAGGAAGGCTTGGAATCAGATAGTGAGAGTCCTCCACCTTTGTTCTTTTTCATGCTTGTTTTGCTTGGTTTAGTTCTTTTGCTTAGCCATACAATTTTAGAATCAGCTTGTTGATTTTTACAAAACACCTGCTGGGATTTTAAAACTAGCTGCATTAATTCTATAGATCAGGTTGGAGAGAACTGGCATCTTAATAATTCCGAGTCTTCCAGTCCATGAACATTGACATGGTACAGAGGTACAATTGTGATTATAATTGTTTGTTTAAACCCAATCCTCTTATGTTTATAGATCACTATGGAGTTTATAGTATGCTTTCACATCTGTTCTTTTATTTTCTCTTTACAACAGCATTAGTTGTGAGCAAAGTGCTATTTAATATTGGTTAAAGTTTTCTAACTTAATGGGGCCTTTAAAAGCACATTCTTTTCCTCTAACCCCTTGGGCTTAGTCAGAGAGCACAGCTATCAGACGAGTAAACCAGAGCAAGCTTTTCAGACTGCCTTCCAGTAGTCCTTAGTGAGGGGTGGCAGTGGGGCAGGTGGCTGAGTTGACAGCCCTTTTATCTGTAGGCAGAGCCTGGCTTCTGTAGACAGAGGAGGAAGTGGGCATTATCTTCTCTGAGGGCAGGGACTGTCTCTCTTGGTTAGGGGACAGCTAACCGTTCTCCAGCAGGTTTCAGCGGGGCCCTGTTAGCTGTGTGACTTGTCAGGCAACTATAGAGAGAGGGACGGACAGGCAGTTTCTCTCTGTATAGAGCTATCTGGGTGTAGTCCTTGCCATTCATAGCCTTCATGTAACCCACCTCATCTTTTCAAAGTATGTCACTAAAAACTAATGACGCTTCTTACACCCTGACTGCAGCACTTCACAAAATGATGTCTCCTTCACAGCCCAAGACTTTTAAGTTCTGACCCGTTTAGGGAACAATCTGATGACCGATGGGAGAAAACCTTTCTATAGCAAGGCAGCAGAGGCTGGGAGGCCAGGTCTGGAAGGGTGGTTTTCCGGAGGCCTAACACCGGTGCAAGTGGCTAGAACGAGACCCAGTTTTCAAAGCAAGTGTGAAAGAGAACTGGGACTTAAAAAATCAAGCCTTTGACTCCTACTTCAATTTCATGGGCTTTCCTTTGCTGCATTTCTTTTCAGGCTTTTCTAAGACTCTCTTACAGGCTGATTGACAAAAGATACATCAGTTAAACTCACACAAATGGAAAGCATTAGTAACTATTCCTCTCTCAATACTGCTGCTACAAGCCAGCATTTACTGAGTACTAAGTGCATGGCACTGTCCTAAGCTTGCTACGTAGATATCTGATCTTCGCAGAACCCTTGGGGTTGGTGTATGTATTTGGTGATTGCTCTGCATTATTCGACTTTCAGGTGATGAAATAGCACAGCCACAAACTGCAGAAAGTCACACAACTATAGATGTTGAATTTATTTTTAGTGGTTGGACCTATATTCAAAATAAAGATAAAGGAGAGTGATAGCATTAACAAATCAGAATTACTATATGTATAAAATTTTATTCTCTGTAAGTTCTTCTTTTAAAAGGTAATTACCTTTTTTCAATTTCCACACTTTTTAAAAGCAATATGTATTTTTCCTGATTATAAAAATGATGCTTATTATAGAAAACACTTAACATCCCTGTTTATATTTTGGCTCCTTTTTTTTTTCATCAAGTTTTGCTATGACTAGATATTTTTAACAAATCAGCATCATGTATATATAGTTTCGTATCTTCCTTTTTATGTCATGAATATTTCCCTGTATGTTTGCGTGGTCTCCAAAACATAATCTCTGGTGATTTAAAATATTCTATCATGTGAATGCACCATAGTTTATTTAACTATTAACTACTCCCTTACTGTTGGGCATTTGGGTGGTTTTTTCTATTTGTTCATAGGAGTGTATGTGTGTGCATGTGTGTAAAATGGTCATATATTAGGTCAAAGAAGTTCTTAGTTAATTAAAAAAGAGGAATTGAATATTGAATTTGACCGTAATGGATAACATTGTAGTCAATAATTAAATTTAAGTTAAAAAATCCAGCCACTTGAAAAAATGTTAAATTCTTTAAATTCTATTAGATATTTTATAAATGGCAAATTAGAATACATAAAGGTGAAAAAAGATCATACTTTTAATAGCTTAAATATGTATGTATTAAACATCTAACTTATGTTTATAAAAACTGTATGAAAAAATACCACTCATGAGAGAAAAGAAAAAGCTAAAAGATTGCCCTTACTCTGAGCATCAGATGGAAACTCTAGATAGATCCCTCTTGAGATAAGTACCCATATGCTCTCATTCACTTCTTTTATTAAAAACGTTTTACTAGGGAAAAATTCAGATATATGGCCCTCATTTTTGTGTATATTTTGATTACATGTCAGGAACTCTTGGCCTAGGATGACTTATATTTGTTTTTAAGTTTGTATTAAATATAAAAACATTATTCCCCTCATCTTCCTATGCCTGGTTTTCTGAACCTGAAAACATATTCAGAAAAAATTGTGGAATATTTTTCAGTAACTTGGCCCAAGTTTAGCCTGACAGAAGAGGAACTGTTTCAAATGCCCATGCCTTTGTCCGGAACCCTCAGGGGCCTTTTGTAGCCTTTGACATTCCTGTCCTCAGGCAGAAGATCCAAATCCTGTCCACACATTTGCCAGCTCTTGAGAGCGCATTCTCTGAACTTCACATAATGAAAGTACACGTGGAGTGGCCATCTGTGCTCTCAGACACCTTCTCTGGCGGCAGGGTGAGCCCACTTCTCAGTCCCAGATTCCCAGCCTCCTCATGGGAGCTGAAGCAGCAGGGGCCCAGGGAGCACTCACTCCAGCTTCCAGGGGCTGAAGGCCAAGGAGGTGCGAAGCTGATTGTCACTGATGGTGCTGGGCTGTGGAGGCAGAGCCCTGGGGCAAACAGGCCAGGCCGTGGGGGCTGCCAAACAGGACCCGAGGCTCCCGACGCCTCTGGACAGCTTGGGAGTTAGGCGCCCTCCTCCTGTGCCTTCTGAGGCCCAGCACCCTCGAACCGCACCTCTAAATGACGGTAGGACAGTTACAGGAGCTAAAGAATGCAGAATAAATACAGAGGAGCTTTGGAAACTGAAGAACTAAGCAACCAGCAGTCGTTTAACATAGGTAATGCTTAGAAAACTTTCAAAGTAGCAAGTTTGTGTTTACCGCTTTCCACCTCTTTTTTTTCCTGTGCGCATCTCATCCTTTCCCCTACCCCAGACCTCTGTCCAGTATGAGAACCACTAGCCATAGGTGACTGTTTGCATTTAAAGAATTAAGATGCAGTAAAATAAATTCCATTTCTTTCACGTGAGCCACATTCCGAGTGCTTAGTAGCCTCCTGTGGCTGCACAGTGCACACTGCACAGCGCCCGTGTCTCGCGATCATGGACTGTGCTTCTCCATCTCAGCGAGGACTCAGGCCCCATCGTCCCCTCAGACCCAG
The DNA here is from genome assembly GCA_004363575.1 of Solenodon paradoxus. Lineage (NCBI taxonomy): Eukaryota > Metazoa > Chordata > Mammalia > Eulipotyphla > Solenodontidae > Solenodon > Solenodon paradoxus. The sequence goes on along the minus strand of RJWH01001995.1, from coordinate 50,846 downwards.
TGCATTGGGATCGTCTTTCTCTCGCTTTGTCTTAGACTCCTTTGTCTTAGGTTATAAGAGAAGCATTATGATTGAGTTTCATATAACAGGTTTTAGACTCCACTTAACTACTCTGAGGCATCACATTTTCAAAAGAGTGTGCCTGCAAAATCACATCTCTAGTTGTCAGAATTTCCCATGAAAGGTGCAGTTAATCTGAAAGACTGTGTGGAAGGACTCACCCTTAAATTACAGCATGTGTACACACATGTATGTGCATGTGCATACACACACATGCACGTGCGCATGCCTAGGTGTGCATCTGCGTGAACAACACGGTCAGGAGGCCTTTGTGTTTTGCTCCCTCCCTTCCCGGAGAATGGATTTACCGCTTTTTTTCACTTCTCCTCAACTGATGGACACATAACGAACCAATAAATCAATTTAGCACATGCTTCTTGAGCACCCTCTCTGGTGGCAGGAATCTAATATTTCTGAACAAGCTGTAGGAAATCAAAGTGGGTAAGTCATCCCCTCAAAGAAGATCGCAGCCAGGCCTTCCTTAGCACCATCACCTTTGCGTCTCGAGGCCTGGGCAGCCTGCCTTTGGTCCTGCCCCTCGCTGCAGAAACGCTGCTCTACCCTAAGCCCCAGGTGCACGGGGTCTTGGAGACTGTCCCAGATGCTATCCGAGTCACAGAAGGGAGTCTGCACAGAGGTGCAGAACAGCCTCTCGTGCCATCTGTGGCCTTCAGAAACCCTGTCTCTATCGTCAGTGCCAGCTCCTCGCGCTTCCTGAACAGCCTTCATCTCCTTTTGTTGCCTGGGTTTTCGGCAGCAACTTTAGAGGGGTACTTGCTCTCAGCCTGTTTCCCGTGGATGCAGCCTCAGGGGCTGGTGAGGAGTGAGGCTTGGGTCCTGGCCCACCATGTTCTTCATCTGTCATCTAGATGTGTCCTCACCCTTGATACACTTCATTTTTCTATGTGTAGAATAGGGTGATGATAATTGATGTGATGATGAACTGAGCCAACAGGAGTCATGCTGGCATGGATCGTGGGCTCTGGGAGCCAGGAGCGAGCTAAAGGAACTAGGGTGTGAAGATAACCGATTCCCTCCTAAGCTGCTAACTAAATTCCGTTTGTGTCTGCTCGTTCATCATAGTTGCTGGCTTCTGTGGCATAGTCATCTTCTCAAAACTTAAAAAGTTAGAGGGAATGTTCCCAAGGTCATAAATAAACCTTAGCCAGCCCTGCTCTTGGTACAGCATGCTCTCTGCCTGCCCTGAAACAATACCCTTTCAGCCAAATACTATTAGATATCATGAGATTGGGCAGTGACCTTGGGCTTCTGCCTGAGATTTAAGAGCACAGGTTGGCATGCACTATTTCCAGGAAAGATTTCCACTCGTTACTAATGTCTGTCATATGTTGTGTTTGGTCTCTTTTTTAGAGAATGGCGTTTTTCTGGCCTTTTCTAAGTTCTTTTTAGGCGTTTGGAACCCTATCAAACTAAATGCACTTTGCAGTAGTGATTTTCACCATCACTCCACTTGATTCCCTCCTGGGTTGCCTTGATTTCACTTCTAACAACATGTTCTCTTCTGTGTAAGGAAGCAGTGAGAGACCCAGAAGACTTACTGAATAGCTTTGGAATGTGCATTGGTCCCAAAATAGGAACTGTGACCGAGAATACGGTTGTGATATTTTTAATACAGATTTGAACTTTTTTCCCTTCCGTTTTATCTAACCATACATGTTGACTAGAAGACATAGAGAAGGAAAGAGAGATAAACAACTCATGAATCTCCGGTAGTAGGGAATAAAGGTCTATGAAATTAGAGAAGAGGCAGAGAAGTGCTGGCCCCACGCACTGAACTGGGAACATCTGCCGCCATGAGAGCTTGAACAGGAGATCTGGAGCGTTGCCACTGGCCTCCTGCCTTCCATGCACTCCCCATGGTTCAGGCAGGGGGGTCGGGGTGGGATGGGTGCACCAACGTGCTCGCAGAGATCGAGTTGTGTCTGTGCATTGGACGCGTCTATGCGGGACAGTGGCAGAGATGGGAACTTCTCTGTGAGGTCCCTCTGTTGGGTAGCCAGGGGTCTTCCGAACTAAAGTGCCAGTGTATGTTTTGCCTTAAAATGAAGGCTTGCAGGCAGTGCAGAGGCCGCAGACAGAGAAAAAGTCTGACTGGCTTCAGATCTGCTCTCTGCCACTTTCAATGACCTTGAAAAAATCACTGCATTCTCCCCTGATAATGAGTTTCCTCCCCTGTACAAGGAGATGGTGACTTGTCTATGAGAGTTTGTTGCGTGGAATCAGTGAGTACCAGCTCAGAGAGCATCGAGGGTTTCCTGTCATCCTCAGTGTTACCGCGACCCGCAGCCAGCACTGTAGTGACTTGTATTATCGCCTGCAGCCGCCATGGCCCCACAGGCCTGGCAGAAGCCCCCCGTGCGGTTCTAACCCTGTCCCTTACAGCTCGGTGCCCACTTAGACCTAAAGGCCTCCAGCCCTGCGCTGTAAAATGGGTGTTAATGGCATCGGCTTTGCAGCCCCGCGAGGTGCTGAGCTTGTGTCTGGAGCCGCAGCAGCTTGTCCCTGTGCTGATACCCTGAGGGCTGTCCACCAGGGAGCGTTGGGCTGCACCGTGAGCCACCACAGTGGCGTGTTCCTGCAAACGTGATTATAGCCACGTCAGGCCGTCCCCATCATAATGCGGTTGCGACTTGCTTCCAACCTTCCGAAGACGAGCTGCTGGGGCACAGCAGGACTGGCACACCCTGGGCATGCTGTTGGAAAACAGGGCTGATACCTGAAAGCTGAGTGATTTGTGTGGGGGCAGAGAATGAGACTCACTGGTCTGGTTGCTGTCATTTCTGTGGTTCTCTTGCGCATTCTGGCTCTGCCGTGTAGGTGAAATGCCTGTTCCTACTGCTTGCTGGATGGGAGAGCCAGGTCCCCCAGACTCCTCCATTCTCATCCTGTCCAGCATGTGTAGAGACCGGGAACGCTTGTCTGCACTGTCACAATCACTTTTCTGTGACGTCAGGAAGCTGCTGTGACTTGCCCCGACTTTATTCATTAATCAGTATGTGCCGAGGGTCTGGAAAGGATAAGATATTACTAAGTTTATGATGGTCATTCAGAGGATGTCCACTCAAGGAGTTACAGTCAGGTTTGATAGATTGTGGACACAGTAGCTGTAGCAGTAAAACATCGGCTTTAGTGTTCTTCCTTGTTTAGCTTCAAAAACTTCCACACTCAGGAGAAGTAATGCACTTACACCTTGTTCCTTAGATCTCTGTTACTCATTATAAAAATAATACATGTTTATTGTATAAAATTTGGAAAATATGTAAGAATTAAAAGAAACAGAAAAATTATCCATTTTTTATCAAGTAGAAACTACCATTTTAATGTTTTAGTTATTTTTTCATGTATCTTTATACAGGTGAATAATAATTCTCTCTTTTTTTTATTTCAGCCATTAATCATTTACCTGTTTAAAATACTTTATAAGTATTATTTTTATAATCAGATATTTTATCATACATGACTCATAATTTGTAACTATCACTGTAAGTTGGACATTTTGGTCGATTTCAATCTTTATTGTTAATGTTATAATAACAAACATCTTGGTCTATAAATCAGCTATTTCTGATCATAGATTTCCATGGGTAGGATTATTCAAAGAGTAGAAATACTTATAAGGTTATTAATACACGTGTCTTTGCTTCTTCTTGGCAGATAGTTAACCTAATGCCAATTTTGACTCTGATTTGAATATTTATTACCTCAACTGTAGGAACCCCTTAGCCACCTTGTTTAACATTCCAAGTGCTGACTGTTCAAGTATGACTAAAAAGTTCATGACATTAAGTTGTTCGCATACTTACTAAAGCACAAAATTTAATCGCAGGCCTTGAGACTGTGCGTTGCATTGAGCCCCTTGCTGTGTGTGACCAGGACCGCACGCTTTATCTGCAGTACTTCCCTATGGTGCTTTACAGGTTTACGTTTCTTGAATGTTGCAAATGTTCATGAAAACCTTGGTGGCCATTTATGTTGTGCAGAAAATCGCTGAAAGTCCACAGCTGCCAGGGAAACGTGACTCAAGAAAAAACCAGGAGTTTGTATGCTTATTTTCATATTCACAAAATTGAAGATTTGTAAAAGTCTGCTACCTTCTAAATGGTTGATATTATGTATTAACTTGTCATTTCTAGAAAATAAACAGTATTTCACTTTTATTGCCAACTGAAGAAATTACTCTTTATAAGACATTATGAAATATTTGTATGTCTATCTTTAAAATAATATATGGAATTAAATACATTATTGATGTTAGTAAGACAACAGGCTGCTACAGATTATTTTCCCTTTTATGTACTTTAATTTTCAAAGTGAGATTGTTTTACTCCAGCTAGGAAGAAAGTGTGTAGGAACGTTTCAGTTGGCATCTTGGCATCTGAGAACAAGCCTAATACAAGAAACAGATCAGTCTCAAGGTCATCTCTGCATAACCTTGTCCATCTAAGTGGAACCTCTGAGAGCAGCTTCCCCTTCTGTGAACTCTCCCCTGAGGCTGTACTCTCTCCTGTGGGGACAGGTTGCTGGTAGAAGCGACAGTTGCCTCCCATCTAACCCCAGAATGTTCCTTGCTTTTATTTCAGTCCCCTGGCAAAGTAGCATCCCCACCCCCTCCATCCCAGGACCTGCCTTTTTCTCTCACACTGCCCCTGTCTCGCGGCCTCGGACCCCGAGAGTGTAGGGTCATCTTTCCTGCAGCCATCTGTGTCTGAGGCCACCACCTCACCTGTGCGCATCTGGTTTCTGGAGTTGTCTTCCCCACGCTTGTGGGGCCACTCGGCCGTGACTTACCAGCCTATGTCTCTGGGACGCAGCCTGATGGAAACCGAGGAGCTGTGCTGCCTCACACTCTGATTTAGCCTCCAGTTGCTGCTGTTGGCCTTGTGCCTTCGCCTTGATAAGTGGACTTTCGTTTGGTGCCTGGTGCCAGAATTCCATGGTGACCTACCTCAGCCCTCTGCCTTGTTTTTATTATCCTCCCTCCCAGGGACTTCAGTCCTGCCCTGAGTACTCCCGATGACAACCACCCTTTTCGCCTTTCAGATCGGATCCTGGCGTGCCCTGATTTCCTTGTTGTTTTCGGGACTGGCCGCTGGGAAGCCTCTGTGCCGGACGTTGTCTCAGCAAATGGCCAGTTACTCAGGCTGAGCCTCAGAGTCATCCTTAACTCCTCCCTCCTCCCACACCCTTCTTTGGGCCTACGGTCAAGTAAGTCCCGAGTCGGACACCCTTCTCTGCTGCCTGGGTTCTGGCAACCGCCTCCTGACTGGGGTCTTGCTCCTTCAGTTATTCTCTGCTCTGCCGTCCGAGTGACCCTGTGAAAGTATGAGCCAGATCACGTCACTTCTCTGCAGAATCTGGCCTGAGTCTGGCCTGGCTCACTCAGTGAGGCCCCGCCTCTGTTGCACCTCTGCGCGCTACCACACCTCCTCACTCCACGCCAGCCATACTTGGCCTTTTCCTCTGTTCCGTGTCCATCCCTGCTCTGTGGAGTGAGCTTCCCCAGATGCCTAGATGGCTTGTCCTTGCATCTCTGCCTCTTCATTGAAATCTCTCCCACCGGTGAGGTGCCCTTCTCTCAAATCACAGCCCTCTCCATGCTCTTTACTGTTCACTTTTTCTCCTCCTCACTGGCCAATCTACTCTCTATTTATTTATCTTGTATTTTGCCTACTCCTTAAGAATGTAAGCCCCGTGGGGGCAAGGGCGCTTTGACTCACTGCCGTGTTTCCGGAGTCTGGAAGCATGCCTGGCAAGGCCATGAGCTCACTAAATATTTGCTGAATGAATGAATCAGATAGCTGTGTATCTGCCGTGTGTCAGTCCTGCTCCTAGCATTTTGTGTGCAGTGTCTTATCTAATACTCACAACAACCTTATGTGATGGTGCTTTTATAATTCCCGTTTCGAAGATAAGAAAACTGAGTGTCACTAGAGAGGTAACGAATAGACCGGAGGCTTGAGCCACCTCACACATAAAGGGTGGTGCGTTGAGGTGGCTGCAGACTTGTTGTTAGATCAGCCTGTGTCCCACTCCCAGCTCTCTCAGTTGTTGGGTGTGGTCACATCTTTCCAAGCCTCAGTTTACTCATCTGCGATAGGAACAGTGAGTCTCCTTCTCAGAGAGGGGACCGCACGCATGCGAGCATGGGGATGCTGTTTTCATTGCAATTTCCTGGTTGCTGGTGAGGTTGACATTTTCCACATTTATTAGCCACTTGGATTTCTTCTGGGGGTTTCCCACTTACAGCGTTTGCCCAGTTTTGTTTTCATTTTTTTCACCTTCTTACCAAGTTGTAGGTGTTCTTGAGTACTAAAATTCTTGTCCTGTATGTCACAACACGTTTTCCTCACACTCTCATCGATCTGCTCATTCTGCTTTTGGCATCTTTTACTCCTATCATTAGAGGGCCAGTTAGTGATTGAGCAGGTCAGTGAGAACACAGTTACTACTTCTGTCACTTCCTGAGCACTTGGGGGATGAAGCCTGACTTTGTGCGTCCCTGAGGGTGGCACTCGGCTTCAGTTTTAGCAGACGCTTGAAAAAGAATGTATTTTTGTCAGCTTCAACTAGACCCAAACTGTCCCCAGACTTTGGCCACAGAGTCAGAAGTTTCAAAAGAGCTCTTGAATCGATTGCCCTGACTCCAGCGCCAGGCATAGGTTGTCTCCGTACGGCAGCCTGCTTCCCTCCTCCCGGCCCTGACAAGCGGGGGGCTGCGCGGGGCGCGAACTCGGGCATCCCAGCAGGCGAGCCCAGAGGCCCCAGGACTAGATGTGTCATTCTTAGGTCCCAAACCTGAAGTCTCCGCCACCCTGTCACAGCTTACCCCCATGCTGTTTGCCCCCTCCAGTTTCCCTTTAGTTAGTGGGGACGTCTCACACTAGATCTGGCCTTGAAGCCTCTTGGGTTCAACAGGATGGGGCCCCTGAATCGTTCGGTGCCCCACAAGTCCATGTCAGTAGTCTGTCTCGCTCATTGGATACCGGCCGCCATCCCTGATTCCCAGCACACTCTCTGGGCCCGTGGCAGGAGGGCGGCCCCGGACTCAGACAGGGACGCTGACCAGATTCCCCAGTAACGAGCTCTTCAACCTCGCCAGCTGGGCTCACCGCCTGTGTGCCGTGGCCACACTCAAGCAGTGAACGTGCACCGCGCCTGGGAACAACGAACGCCCCGCACAGCCCATTGCTCGGTAGGGCTGAGAGTCTGGCATAAACCCCTGGTGGCGCGGCTCCAGAAGCCGGGCTCCTGGCCTCTAATCTGATGCCATTGAATTCTTGCTGCCGCTTCCTCTCTTCTGTCTTCCTCCCCCTTTTTGGAGTGGCTGCCCTGTCTAGAGCTAGGGGACGATGCTCTATGCTTTCACGGTTTATGACAAGCTCTCACATCCGTCTGTCCTCCTGGTTCTTCCCTGACTCACGGAAGCCTATGTGCTCACGGTCCTGATCAGCCAGCCGAGGAGGCAGCCAGGCGGTACGTCGAGGCCCTGCCACCGTGAGCAACAGGAGCGGCCAAGGGAGCACCAGAGAGGCTGGAACGAGCCCACCTCCCGAGTCCACCTCCCGGTCCTGTTTGCTCCCCAGGTGGGGTTCAGAGCTTGACTGCAGCCTCTGACGCCACACCTGGGGGACAGGCAGAAGAGCGCCTCACTCGGTTGTTCCTAACCAGGCTATGTTCTCACGTGTTTTGGCAGGAGGACCAGCCAAAGTTTTGTTCTAATTCCTTGCAAAGTTTCACAATAGTCAGGAGTCTAATTGGCCCCAGTGTTATGAAATAGCCAGCTTTTGTACTTGAAACTTTAAAGTGAGGCTTTAGTTGTGGTGATTGCTCTGGGCGCTTTCAAGTCAGGGTACCAGCTGAAGATGCCACACACACCTTGATGCCGGACACCCCAGTACGTCCCTGCCCAGAGGCCGTGGTCTGCACCCCACTGAACTCCCGGGGCTGCGACTGCTGTTTGATGGCCAGCATCTTTGCCCTCTCTACCCCAGCCAGTGGCAGCAGCAGAAAGCGCCCCAGCATCCTGCTTTTGCTCTGCGGAGGGAAGGCGGGACTGACAGTGGCGGGAAGGTAACCACGTGGGCGTCTGGTCCTCACCCCAGCCACTGCCAGGGTCACACAGGCAAGATTCAGGCCAGCGTTCTCTTTCCAAGCTTCCACTCAGCAAATTCAACAGGCAAGATCAATCCTTTTTGCTTAGGAAGGGGATTTTATTCCTCCTTTTCTCAGTCTGGTTAGATGGCATCTTCTAGTCCCCTGGAATCCTCAAATGCCCAGTTCAGTGTGACTTTTGTTTGGTCCCTTCCTGATTATTGTCTGTTTACCCCCTCAGCTACCCGCGAAGTCTTTTTTTGCTAGTTTAATCCTACTTTCAGTCCAAACCAGACCTCCTTTCTCTTGACTTTCTAGGAAATTGTTCCTTGGGTCAGTCTTAACTCTCCTTGGAACTGAGATTTTCACCTGAGCTTGGTCAGGAAGACCAGAACTGGGGCTATCGTGGGGAGGAAAGGGGACTCTGCTGGCAAAGGTGGGGCAGATGAGAGCAGAGGCTGGAGGTCCCCTAAGATCAGAGTCGGTGAGCGCAGAGCCAGCACAAGCAGACGTGGCTACCAGTTGTGACTGTCGCTGTGCGCTAAGTAGAGATGACTGGTCTCAGATGCTGGGGCCTGCTGTGCTGAAGAGTGGCTGTGGAGGCTGTGCTGTCTTTTTCTCTGTCCCACCTTGTCAGTCCAGAGGCGCCCTCTACCATCTGTACCTGTTCCTTTCTGCATAGTTCCGGGGTGACTTGGAATTAAAGTGGAACTGTCAGGGAAAAGATTCAAAGCATCTTATAAGTATAAATGTAATTCAAAATGAAGCAGAGAGAAGAATATTAAAAGGGAAACATTTGTGGGAAGCAAAGCGTCGCATGGCAGGGCTGGGCTTTTGCCAGGAGATAGCTCTGATTTGGAACGGAGATCTTTCCAGGTTGACTCCCTGCCCTGGCAGATGAATCCGCGTTTTCAGAACTCGATTAGACCCTCCAGCTCCTTGGGTGCAACATTCATTTTAAAAGTCTGGAAACTGAAAGCAAGAGACGTTGATTAGTTTAGTGTTAGCTCATGACCTGTGCAAGAATCAGATTCTGCTTGCTGCATCTGGAGGTTTCAGCTGCGCCATACCTTTTGACTAGTACTTGTTTCTGTATGTGTTGGAAAAGGAGATTTACCTTTTCCTCCCTCTCTCTCTTCTTTCCTGCCTCTTAACAAGATCTCTAGCATTAGTTTTAGTGTGGCACCACTTGGCCACTACTCTTACTGGAGAAAATGAGCTGAATTTGTACCAGGCCCCAGGCACTGTTGTTGAGTGCTTTGCATGTGTTTTTTAGCTTTCCAGCAACCTCTGAGTTGTAGACTATGCCAGTCTCTATTTATAATGGAGGCCAAGAGGACTAAGCAACTTCCCTCTTACCCTCAGTGGTAAATGGTACAACCAGATTCGAAGTAGGGCACTTAGATTCTGGAGCTCATGCTCCTAACTCCCACTCGCCTCCAGCTGTTGGTTGATTCTTTTGTTGAATTACTGAAACAGAACTATTATCTCTGAATGCAGAAGTTGAAACCTGTTGAGGAAATTCGACTAGAGTATTTCTTGAAGAAAAAAAGAAGCCGTTTCCTCATTTCTTCATTTGTTAGCCCTGTGACTTCATCAGGGCTGGCACTAGCCATGCTCTCACTCCACATGTCATTCTCGCTCCACACAGCATTCATTAGCTGCTGAAGGGAGAGCCTGCCCTCCTCTGATTCTCTGCCCCACATTCGGCCCTTTTAGCTTGCGGGCCTTGTCATCTCAGCATGGAGCCCAGACAGGACACAAGGCCCAGACTAGCCCGGCAGTGAGGGTGGGCCGTGCTTCGGATCCCCCCTTTCACGTTTCTGTCTTCCCATCATCAGAACCTTGGCTCTGCAAGGCAGCTTTCAAACTGTCCCTGCCCCTTCAGACTTGTTTGTGTTTCCGTGGGTGGGGAAGTCAGGAATCAGGAGAGCCAACCAGCGACGACTGCCTGGGGAGTATCTGAGCAGTGACAGCGCCTTGATTCCACTCACAGAGGGGTTGGTGTGGGGCTGGGTTAGACCGTGGCTTCACAGCCTGTCTCCACCCTTCATGAGCAATACCTTCCAGAACTCAAGCTTCCTAAGCCTCAGTTTCCTCATCTGTACAATGGAGATAAATGCATCATACTTCACAGGACTGCTCTGAGGATTAAGGGAAATGCATGAAGCAGCTCGCATTTTGCCCGGAAAGAGTCAATGCCAGTGAAGGCAAATCATTATCAAAGTAATAATTTAATCTTTTTGCTCATTAGGAAAAAAAAATAGAATTAATATTCAAATGTAGGTAAAGGGTGATGAAATGTATTCTTATATATGTTAAATGGCACATATCTTTCTTGAAAGCAGTTTTAGGAATGAATATAAAGCATTAAGAAATGAATATTCTTGTGGTGCAGCCTTGCGGCCCGGAGGCCGACATGCTGCACATGTACAGTGTGAAGCCCAGGACCCAGGTTCTACACCTGGGATGGGGCTGAAATAACAAAAATGAACAACTAAATTAGAAACGTTTCTTTTTCCTCTTCCTCCTTCCCCTTTCTTTCTCTCTTAAAAAAAAAATGACAAAACTCGGGTGAATTCTACTTCTGGAGTTTTCCTAAGAACATAAAGCTTTAGTTGTGGAAAGGCTGAGTGTTATTTACTGTCGTGAATAAAATGGTGCCTCTGCTCTGCACAGGTCCAGTATGAGGGAAGGATGGCAGCTGCATCGTAAGGACTGTTGCTGCACCAGACGCTTCAGGCCCGTGCAGCACTGCATGAGCTGACGGGCAGGGGAGCTCTCACAGGCTGCAGGACACGGCCGGCTGGCCGCCAGTGTCTTTGACATTGCTACTCTGACGTGATTGTTTTAAAAACGTGGCTTAAAGAAAGAGAGAGTGGTGCACCCATGTGGCTCAGGTGGCTGAGACAGCTAAGATGCAGACCGTATAAAGCTCAAGGACCCAGGTTGGAGATTCAGCAGTGGGGCCTGGGTCGGGGGAACAAAACGACCAACAAAAATCAAGTAGTGAGCAAAGCGCAGAACTGTACTCCCTTGCCTAAGTCTTGTCGTCTGATGCTGGCTTCTGTCTGGGAGGGGGTTCAGGCTAGGAGGATATGAGGATGAGTGGGGCTCAGAGATGCTGTAAGGAGTCACTCAAATTCTCCAGCTTGTTCTTGACCTGGAGGACCATGCGGAGGGCCATGTGGCATTGGTATGCTTCACTCTTGGCTCTCCCGCTGTAGGGACACCTTCAGTGACATTCCTGCAGTCCCTTCAGTCATACCTGCATCATATTAATGTTCTAATACTTCTTTACAATGCTTGCTTTAAGGAAGTAATAATGATTTGTAGAAACTAACCCAGTAATCTGTAAGGAAGCATTGCTTTAAAAGGTTTGTGATGGTAATGCAGCCTCGCAAGAGCTGGACCGTCTGCTGATGGACATAGCACTCTTTGAATCCCCAGTTGTGAGAGGCAGGTTGAGATGAGAAAGGGCCCGGGGGGGCCTGTGCTCTGTGCACACACTGCTTGATAATAAAGCAGCAATCTTTGCTTTGGCTTACAAAAGCCTCCTGCCTTGACAGGGCACAGCAAAATGTTCCTTGGCCGAAGTGACTGTGCCAGGAGGGTCTTGTCAAAATGTCCAGCTTGAGAACTCAGCTATGAAAAAACATACTGAAGGAGCACAAGCAGTGGATGTGTGTATAGTAGGGTTGTAATTCCACTCCCCCTTCTGTGGTCCAGGGTTGAAGATAATGTGATTTTATTTCTTTCGTAATAAAATCCAGTCTGGCAAATATTTGTTGACGTGTCTGTGAGCCAGACTCTGCTTGAGGCTGGAGATAGGATGGTGACCCAGACAGGCATGGTCACTGCTTAGTGCAACTTCAGCCCAGTGGGAGAAGCAGATTTTACAAGTCGTTGCGAGACCGTCTGAGGAACCCAGAGCAGAGGAGTTTCGAGAGTGGCTGGGACGTGCCCGAGTGGTGTCCAAGGCAGTCGTGGGTAGGGACACCAGGGAAGTCCCCTTGGATCCAGAGACTTCTGTCTGGGACCTGAGTGCTCTAGAGCCGAAGGCGTTTGTGGGGAAAGCTCCAAGTGAAAGAAACAGCATTTGGCAAAGGGTGGGGAGCAAGCGAGAGTGTCCCATGTGAGGAGCTGAAGTTTGGGGAGACGGTGACTGAGGTGGGGGTGGTGACGTGAAGTGGAGAGAGGAGCAGAGTTGGTCAGGAAGCCCTTCCTGTCTTATTAAGGCCCAAGGACCATTTAAGGCTGTTGGGACATACAAGGCAAACATACTCTTTGCCTGCCTGCTCGCTTATCCATCCTTTCAAATTATTTTCTTACCAAAGTCTACTGCATGTCTGTTGCAAAGCCTCAAAAAATATAGACGATATAAAATGAAAAGTAAGTCTCCCTTTGTCTCGCTACAAGCTTCCTGAATTCTGGTCCCCAGAGGTACCTGCTGCTAAGTGTCTCTCTCTTGCACCCTATGCGAGGTTCTGTGTGTATGCACGCGTGTGGGTGCACACGTACTTCCTCCACACATGCGGAATCACACCATGTTTCTACCTTCTTCAAAACAAGACCCAAACATCGTTGTGCGCATGCACCCTTGTGGCTCAGGTGACTGAAGTGGCTGAAATGCTGGCATGAGGACCATGTAAAAGCCCGAGTTTAAAACCTGGGACTGGGGTGAAAAACTGGAACGAACAACTAAGATGTTTCTTCCTCCTCTCCCTTTCTTCATCTCTTAAAAACAAACAGACAAAAACCCCTACGCATCTTGGACACAATTTCCACATCAGCACTTCAAGATGTATATTCTTTTTCAGTGACTATGTCAGATGCCTTTCTGTAACTGCCCCTCATTTGTTTAACCAGTTTCTTACTGAGGGACATTTAGACTGTCACATTTTTTTCACTGTTAAAAGCAGAACTGCAATGAGCTCCTTGTTAAATGGATTTTTGGGTGTTTATGTAAGAATATCTATAGGATGTGTTCCTAGAAGTAAAATGGCAGGACAAGGAAGTTGTACATTTAAAATTAAGATAGATATTAGATTTTCTGCCCCCATAGCATTTTGAGAGTATCTGTTTCTTCATATCCTCACTGCAGAATATGCCATTTGTTTTCATAATTGCAGTGAAAAACAAAGTTTACCGAAGTTCAGTCATGTTAAGTATATTCCCATTGGTTTATCACCCTCTCCAGAACTTTGTCGTCCTACAAAATTGAAATTATACCCATTAAACAGCTTCCCTTCCTTCTCCCGCTGCCCCTGCCTGTATGCCGGGGACAGCTCCAGGTGCCCCCAGATGGAGGGCTTCTCACTGTATTGCTCAGTGACTGCTTCTCACTTAGCTTAGTGTCTTCAAGGCTCATCATGGAGTAGCAAATGTCAGGATTTCCTTCCTTTTTAAGGCTTAGTGATCTTCCAGTGTATTTGCGTACCACATTTTGTTTACCCTTTCACCCACTGAAGGACATTTAGGAGCCAGCCATTGTCTCGGTTTTGATTGTTTTTGTATGTTTAAAACAAATTCTTTCTATTTTGATCCATTGATAGGGCTCTCTTTTTTCCCCTCCCCATTTCCACATCAGTGTATGCATTATAACTTTACAACATATTTTTAATTTTAATTTTTGTTATTTGTTTTTTAATATATGTGTATATTTTTCAAAATTAAAAATAATAAAAAAATGTGGAGTAAAAAGTATCCCTCTGTCTGTCCCAAGCTCCTAGCTCACTCCCTACTGGTAACCGAAGTTGTCTTGTTTTAACTCCCTCAGAAATGTATGTAGACACCAGCAGAGGCGGAGAGAGGATCCACTGCACCCACCTTTCCCAGGGAGGTCACTGAGCATACACATTTCTGTACCTTGCATTTCTCACCCCATATATCTTGGAGCCTTTTTCATTTTAGTTTACAAAGGACACCCTTTTTCTCCTTTTTAAAACAACTGTAGAGTTTTCTGTTGCATAGACTTGCCATAATTTATTCAACTCCTTCCCTGGTGGTGAATTTTTAAGTTATTTACAGACTTAAAAAATACAAACCATGTCGCAATGAACAATCTGATACACAAATAATTTTATTCACATGCAGTTGTAGCTGCAAGAAGAATGTCTAGAAGTGGAGATGTTGGGGCACTGGCAGTCACGATGTCGTCGGCTCACCTTCAGAGCCACACCCGTTGACACCCCCACCTGCTGTCTGAGACTGCCTTACCCACATCCTCCCCAACTCCTGCTTCACCAAACTTTGATCTTCCTCAGTCCACCAGAGGAAACATGCTTCTGTGTCGCTTCAAATTGTAGTTCTCTTATTGTGGGTGAGGTGCATTGCGTTTCCCCTGTGTTTGTGAAGTGTTTATATTATCTTCAGAAGAAGAATCTCTTCAGATCTTTAGCCTTCAGTTCTTTTGGGAGGTTGACTTTTTCTTACTCATTTTTTAGGAGCTCTTTATAGATTAGAAAAAGCAGACGTTTATCTATGATACGAGTTATTTTCCCAGTTTACCATTAGGCCTTTGACCTTTTTTATGATGGGATTTTCTCCCAGTGCAGGCCTTAACATTTTTAATACATTAAAATTAATATTTTTTGTTCTGCTAAAGGCTTCTTCTCTGTTTCTTGTAATACTCTGTACTTTCTTTTTAGATTTAAAATCTTTGATCTGTCAGGAGCTTATGCTAAATCAAGGTATACTGTGTGTCTGACTTCCTTTTTTTTCAGTTTGCTAACTAGTTGTCCCATCACTATGGAATAATCATCTTCCCACTAATTAAAAATGCCATTTTTTATCATAAACTGAATTCTCACATATTTGATTATGTTTTGAGACTTCCTATTTCCTTATTGATTTATGTGTTTAATCATACACCAAAATCACACTGATATAGCTGCTTATTCTAGCTTTATATTACATTTTAAAATCTGCTAGGGTTAATTTATACTTACACTTCTTTTCAGTGATTTTTTTTCAAGCTATTCTCAAATGTTCATTTTTCTTGGTGGACTTTAAAAGTCAACTTGTTGGGATTCTTTTTTTTCACTCTTGTCATTAGTGGGTTTTATACAGCTGAGTGATGCAATGAGATTTATGTTTTAGGAAGATTACTCCAATGGCAGTGTGGAATCTGGGTGGCAGAAGTGACAGGAAGTTACTGTGCGAAGCTGACGCAGTGCTCCCTGGGAGTGGGACGAGGATAGCCAGGGGTTGGAGAGGTCTTTAGAAGGTCAGAGTGACTGGGCTTGGTGATGCCTGGGATGAGGAGAGAGCCAGAGGAGGCAAGAGTGACTGAACTTTCTGGGTCAGGCAGTCGGGTGGTGCCATTCTCAGATGTTTGAACACACGAGGCAGCGCTGGTCCAGGAGGAAGATGACAAAGTCACTTCTAAACATGCCGAGTTTGAAATGCCTGCGGGCAGCCCTCGTGTGCAGAATACACGAGACTTCTGGGCTGGAGCTTCCATGGTCACGGCAGGACGTGGAAGATTAAGGGGAGGGGGGCGGTCAGGAGTCCGCAGAGGAGACTGGAAGGACACACTCAGAGTGGAAAGAGATCGTGGACCGGCCATTCCAGAGACTTCGGAGAGGTTCTGGAGTACCTGAAGAGCTGAAGAAGTGGGTTCAGTAGCAAGGGAAGTCTGCGGTCATCTTGGGAGAGACATGGCAGTGGAGCAGAGGGCGCTCTGAGGAGTGAGCGGAGTCGAGGGCGTGGTGCAAGTGGTCCTTCTTCGTTAACCTTGCCTGTGAAGAGGAGAGGAACTGGAGACAGGAGGGTCATCCACCCGCTCCTCGGAGAAGCTGGCCGTGGTTAGACTGAGAGGGACGGGAGCCCGGGAGGGAAGAGCTTTGCGGTCCTACGGCTTGAGGATCAGGTTATCCTGAGATGGACACCTGGGTGTACAAGGCTGGCTGCCGAGAACTCCAGCAGGAACTGGTCCGGATATTGTGCCGCGTGTGATCCTTGACGCAGTGCAGTGCCTTCCCTTTGGCCGATGAAGCGTTTCTGTGTTTGCATGTGCACGACATCTCCAGGAAAGAATCCCGGGATTTCTCTGTGTTTTCCTTACTTGTTCACGGCCAGCGATGCCAGCTGAGGTCGGACCCCAGGTTGTCATTTTGCCCTTTTTTTTTGGGTCTTTAGTTGTACCGCAGTTCTGGGGTTTATCACCCCACACTTGTTCTCCCACCTGTGAGGTTCACAGGTTTTTTCCAGCTCTGGGATCCTTAGAGATTTCAAATCCTCCAGGGCAGCCATGTTTCCTCCTCGCCGTGGAAACCAGCAGATGAATGGCATCGGCCCCTCCTGTGGGCACGGTTGATGCGTCTGAGAGAGTCAGGAACGTGGTGGGAAGAGCCTCTGTGACTTTGGATTTTGTTGAGTTTTCTAACATTTTTGTTTGACTATCTTCACATTTTGAGAAAGAATTCCCAAGAAATTGGAATCAGGTTTAGAACTGGGCCCTGAGCTCAAAAGGAAGGTGCAAAACAGCAGAGTGGTGTGCTTCGTTTGTGTGAAGGAGCGGACGTCACGTGTGCTCAGTTTGTCACGTGCGTGTGGTCAGTATGCCGAAGGAGTCAGAAGAAACAGAGGGTCCGGTTACCCATCAGGAGCAGGGAATGAGACACGGGAGTGAGAGCTTGAGCCAGCCCCGTCACATCCACTTTATATTCTATTTAAGAATGTAAATACCTTGACTAACTCAGATAATTTTATCTAAGCTGGTTGACTCTCTTTAAAAGTACTGGTTCCAGCATGCTCGGCCTGAGCTGCTTAGTTGCTGATGATGCTAAGTGTCTGTGGTCCCTCTGTTCTTCCGCCTGGAAGAACCACTAAGAAGCAAACTCTTGCTTTATTCCTGCGAAGTGTGGCTCTTTGTTGCTTCTCTACACTCTCCCATGGTGGGCCAGCAGCCTGGGGCAGTGGGTCAGGGAAAAGGACTGTGGCCTGGCCTGGCCAACCTGACCCTCTGAGCCTCAGCTTGCCTGAGTGGGTGAGGGTTCTGTGCCCAGTTCCGCCGTGGAGTCAGGGACTCCTCACACCAGCAGGCAATTATCCACAACTTTTGTGTGACTTGGCTACAGATCAGAGATTCACATAAGTTCCTGTTCACTGCTAGAGCAGCTCACAGAATTCAGGGGAGCACTGACTACGTTTACCAGTTTAGTGTAAAGGAATATGTGTGGGGGCTAATGGACAGCCCAGTGACTCTAGTTACTACACTGCACTGTCTGTCTGAAAGTTGCTGAAAGAATGGGTCTCAAAGGTTGTCATTATAAGAAGAAAGTAAATGTAACTGTGTGTGGTGACAGATGTTGGACTTACGGTGGTGATCACTCTGGATGTCGAGAAGTATGGAATCATGTGCGACTGAAACAAATATGGTGTTATTTGTCATTAAACCTCAGTAACAAAAGGCCGTGCCAGAGGATACAGATGACCATCCAGACAGAAGAAATTCCTGGGGCAAGGGAGGAGCTTGTCTTCTCTGCCCTCTTGGCACGCTCCCAGATCTCCACTCCTTCACCAGCCCGGAAGCTGGGTTTTACGGGGCCCCAGTACGTAGGCACGAGTGCTGAAACCGTCCACCGCTGGCCGTGGATTCCACTCCCAGCCCCGCTGCCCACCCGGAGTAGGGGCACTGCGGTTCTCACCCTCTAAGCACAAGCTTGGCTCTCCTGACAACCAACCCTGACCTCAGGAGTATTCCCGAGGTCTCATTAATGGAAAAGACGTTTGTCGCTCTCTTCTCTTAGGAAATTCCAGGGCTTTAGGAGCACCGTGCCAGAAGCAGAGGAAAACCAAATGCATATTTATTTGGAATTACACGATCGAATCTCTCACACAGGCTTATAGGCAAGGGGCGGGCATGGGGCGGTCATTAGTCTGACAGGGTCAAGCTCTGTCTGTCTCTGCTCCCAGCAGGACCGCATCCCGGGGGCCTTTCATGCTGTGACTCAGTCTCCCCATCACCATTATAAATTATGCCCAGGAGCTGGAGCTCACAGATTGCTTTTTAATCTCAAAAAACTTCTAGGAATAAGCAAGTAAGATATACAGAAAATGAAAAAAAAAATTCTTCAGCATTTCTCAGTAAGTTTCACTATGGATTTAGAGCACAGGCTTCAATTATTGCATTAATTAAACATATTTTACTTCTAAGCCCTTGCTCTGTTTGCCATGCTGTCGCACACCCCACTGCGGAGCACCAGGTAAATGTAAAGACATCTCAAAACTTTAAATTTCACAAAACAGCCCCATTTACAATGGTTATTTCTCCTTACCCATTATTTTAAGGTACCAGGTAAAGTAAACCCCTAAGTAGAGAGGTCTATTTAGATAGGCCCTGTCTGAATCAACTGAACTCTTTTCTTCTGGCTGCGGAGGAACCTGGCCAGCCTCTGGCTTCTCCCTGGTGGGAAGCCAGTGTGGGGAGCCAGCGGGGATCAGATGGTTAGCTTTGGCTGCCTGGTAACTCCCAAGGCGCCATTGGACTGAGCTTGGGAGCAGATGGGAGTCCCTCCCCTTGTCTGGGAAGTGAGGCCTTCAGCATCTGCGGAGGCCTGGCTCACCGTCAGTCTCAGTCTGAGAAGCTGGAGGGGTTCACCTTCCCTGCAAGGGCAAGACCCTCCCCATTGTTGGGAGCCCAGTGCATTAGCCCCAAGGGAGGGGGTCTCAGGAAAGTCGCTCTCTAGCTGGCTGTTGGGGTGTCTGTAGGCAGAGAGGTAGGGGTTCTCAGATAACAGGAAGGGGCCCCTGTAACAAGTCCTGCCAGCTTTTTTCTTTGTTGGCAAAGGAATGCCAAACTAGGCTCCTTCTGCCAACAAAGCAGCTGGATGCACTTGCATTTTTAACTCAGTGGGGAACCTGATCGCTGGACCAAGGCTGCTTCCACTTTTGGTAGCTGGTGCCTCACCCGGGGAAGAATGCTCTGACAAGGGTGACTTTTTAGAAACCTCTCAGTGGGCAGATGCCCCAAGAGCATCCCCTGAGGGCGCTCACAGCTCATCCTGAGGGAAAACACTGGGAGCCCAGCTGTTTGAAGAAGGAGGGCCTTGCCTGGGAAAGGTCAGATCCCAGCCCCAGGGGCCAGCAGGAGCTGGTAGCCAGGGGCGGGGATGCTGTGGACGGGACTGACCGATAAGCCAGCAGCCCTGACTCCCGTGACTGGACCCAGAGGGAGCAGGACACTGTTTGTGACACCTCTTTGTGAGCCAGCAGCCAAAGGAGGAAAAGGGTCCTGTGCCCTAAGATCCAAAACAGAGTGGACAGCTTTGCTTGCAACTCAGCGTGCTTTGTTTAGAATCACTGTGTGCTGTTACAGCGAACTGCATGTCCCAGGTTACTCACTTCCCTCCAGGAACGTTTTCTCTTGGGATATTTTTCTAATTCCCCCGTGAAATCGTTTACTTGTTTTTTTTCTCCCTTATTTTTTCAAGTGAAAAAGTATCTTAATACTTTTTGTGGGCTATCTGGTAGCAAACCTAAGCTTTTGTCTCTGTTTTGCATATCTATAGAAGTTACTGGTTTAAAGCTTAAAAAGGAATCCTCGCTTTATTGTTGTGTTGCAATTTTAATTAAAAAAAATAGACTTTGACCTGGAAATTTAAAACATGCCCTAAAATAGAGGTTAGACCCAGCCTCAATACTTTTCATCTGTCTTCCCTTGCTTTTTGTTTAAATTCCAAGCTGCGGATCTCCTCTAAACTCAGTGGAGTATCTTTTTCCATAGTATGTGTCTGGTGTGACTCAGGATGCGGCCGGCTGGGACAAGGGCAGCAGTTCCCCCGGGATGGCCTATCATCCAGGCAATGTTGTGAAGTGACTCCTTTCCCACTCTGGTCCTGCTTTGATGGCCACTTGCCTTCCCGTTGAACCAGCCTCTGTGCCTGGTTCCTTCTGCCCTGGCCTTGCTTGAAAAAACCAGTTCTTTCCTCCCACAATCCTCTCCATCTTTCTGTCACTGCCGTAGCTGGTACCTGGGAGCCCCAGCTTACCCAGAACAACTTCTTTGGTCATGATCACGTTGGCATTGAAGTTAAAGGGGGAACTGCGCCACCGGGCACAATAAACGACCCGCGCCAGTCAGGGAGGTCGGGGCAGGAAAGGTCACTCTCAGCCCACTTGTGTGGGGCTCCTGTAATGGGTCTGTGAGGCGCGGCCTCCGCTGACTTCTGCCGTGCATGCCTTCCTGAGGGCTGGAGCTGAAAGTCTTCTTTCATTTTGGAAATTTTTACTCACTAGGGAGAAAGAGTAGAGTAATAAATTCCCATAGAGCTTTCACCAGTTTCAGCCGTGAGCAATATTTTTGTCATTAAACTTCTTGATTATCCTAATAGTGAAAGATTGTAACCCCAGTTTGGGTATGTGCCTTTGTTGACCAAGCTATGTACACATTTCACTCATGTACTCAAACTACAGACAATTAAGTGGAAACAGACCTTCAGAAATCTTCCTTATGCCCTGTACACACCCTGGATATCTCAGGGGACACAACTCTGCTCTAGAGCCAACTGCTTAGCAGCATCATAGTAATTCCCCCAACTTGTATGGGAGCCCACTGTCACTGGCGCCAAGGGACTCCTGAGAGGAGCCTGCGTCTCCCTGACTAGAACGTGGCCGGAGCCCCAGGCCCTGCCCTCTGGGCATATTTTAGACTTCATTGTCATTTTTTTCATTTTGACATTATTTTACCTGGCCCTTAGAGGTCATGTTGAAGGCTGAATATTTTTGTGTTTGGGCCTTTCCTGCCTTAAAAAAGAGAGTTAATTCTGTCCCTTTTTAGAGTAGTCTTTCAGCCTGCTTTATTAACTTACTTCCTTTTACCTTTCCTCATTTACAAATAAGGACTAGGAGGGGACAGCACAAGGGACACAGGTACGGTGACAGCCAGATCTTGGTGGAAGGCAGTGCCAGCACCTTCTCTGGTCTCTTCAGAGCTTCTCCCCATTCCTCACAGCAAGGTGTCGTTTGGTCCTTTAAAGAAGATTGAGACCCACATTTGGCTGGTCAGAAAGGTGCTTCAGGACTGTGTGGGTCCGGTTACCGAGCAGGAAGGGCTGGGACCAGCCCGGGGCAGAGGCAGCTGCAGGCGGAGGCTGGCAGTTCTGACCTCGAGAAGTGTAGTCTTCTGAATTTCTTGTGACGCTTTCCTTATTTCTTTTTTTGTAATGTGGTGTAATAGTCTCTGACCAAGCTATGAAACCCTCTCATTCAGCGCAGTTTATCAGGCAGAAGTAGAATGGGCCCTTTACCCGCATGTGTTATCAGCCTCTTCTTTGTTGTGGGCAAATCTTCACCCCCCACTCCACCCCATGAGAAGCCACGGAGGTGCTGGAATGACCTCCGGCTGCAGACAGAGGCCCAGTGTCCCTGCCCCTGTAAAGAGGGGGCCTGGAACCTTTTCCAGTGACGAGAGCCCACGTGTGCAGAAAAGGCCCACAAGCTCGAGGGCCTGACGACGTCTAGGCCATTAAAGTCTCTGCTCTTCCCCAGAGAAGCGGTTGCAGTGCTTGAGCCGGTCTGCACTGAATCAAGAACTGAAGAAGTGAATGAAAGAACTGGGCAAGCTGGAGGCCCAAGACAGTGAGTTCAGAGTGACCCCAGGGCCAGGCAGCAGCCCAAGGGCCCTTTTTACCACTAAAAACTTTCAGCCAGGCCTGTTCTAGGCTTCAGCCTGGAGACCAATAGCCCTGCTTCTTTTGGGAGACTCAGCATCCTGTCCTGAGCAGAGAGAGCCTGCTGCCAGCACAGCATGTCCTCCCATGCTGCCAGCCACCTGCATCCCTGCTGATGGCGAGTGTGCTGCCATTTGCCATCTTCATGGAGACATTTCAGACCAGCCAGGAGCTAGGCTCTTTGCAGCTGCACAGCCAACCCCAGCAGTACTTGGAGCCTCTTCGGGTTCCTCCTTCGCGCCAACGCCCTGTCACAGAGGCCGAGTACTCAGGGGCCATGGGGTCTTCTTGCCAATTCAAGGGCACCCTCGGCCTCCCAGCCCTGCCTCTCTGCTCTCCACTGTTGAGGTCCATGGAACTGGGGTGTTCTGAGTTGCACCCTTAGTCTGGACAGGCTAAGGTTTGGTAACTGGAACCCAGAAACCACCTTTTCCTGACCTTGGGTCTGCTTGCTCAATTCTCATGGCGATTTCGGTCACAACGTGAAACAATTCAATATTCCCCACCACTGCCGAGGTTCCTGGTGGAGCCCCTGGTGCTAAGCTGAGTTATTTCTCTTCTGCTGGACCGAGTTATCTCAGGTACCGTGAGGTCCTCGTCATTCGTGTCTGCTTCCTGGTACCCAGGGTCCTGCATTAGAGTTAGGCTTGAAGACATTAGTGGACCTCCCACCCCTCGTCGTATCTGAGTAAAAACTGCTAAACCATCACTGTAAAAACACACCCAAAACAGAAGGTAAGGAAATGCCACTGACTTCTGTTCGTCCCCACAGTGAATACTTCCAGATTATAGGAAATTCCTTCAAGCAGACTCTTCCTCGTCTGTGTTGTCATTGACTCGCAACTGTCTTTTGAGCAAGTGTGTGGTCTTCGGTGGGTTCCGCCCCGGTCCAGACGGCAAGCTGGAGGTGCTTTCGTAGAAGCAGAGACCTGCCTGTCTTCATGTGGTGCCTGGGTTCCAGGCTCTGAAGCAGATGGTGCTTTTCAGAGCCAGAGCCTGAGCCTGAGGCCGACTGCGAGCCGCGGAGCTGTGTGTCCACCTCCCCTTTACTCTTCAGGAGGATCACGCTTCCACGGCAGTGCGGCCTCTGTCACACCGCGGCCTCTGTCACACCGCGGCCTCTGTCACACCGCGGCCTCTGTCACACCGCGGCCTCTGTCACACCGCCTCGGTAGTCGGCCTCCCCACAGTTCACTGCAGTAACATCCAGTCCCGAAAGTGCTGCGACTTTCAGCAGGGATGTAATTTCCCCTCGTGCGACTGGTGATGGCTGCAGGACACCTGCTGCGGTTCTCCCCCATGTGTCCTCTTCTGCCGCCAAGGCTGAAAGAGCACCTCCTGTTTGGGACTTGGCATTCTGCTGGCAGGACGAAAGGAATATGAGAGTTTCTGCTTGAATGGGACACACTTCATGTCTTCACGTGAGCCATTGGCCAGAGCGTGGCCCTGCCAGCCTGCTTTCTAGGCATTCATGCCAGACTGCCCCTTTCAGAGGTGACTTGGGTGGGCAGCAGGTAGGACAGTGTCTGACTGAGATCAGGGTCTTTGGGGGAGACTTTGGGAGGCTTAGAACCCTCAACAGTGATGCTTCTCTTGCCGCCCACAACAGGATGCTGCAGAGTGGCCTCCCTGTAAGGATGTTCCTCGGTGCCCCTCCACCTGGACATCTGTACCCCTGTTGATGCCCAGTGTATTCGTCAGCCTGGGCTGCCTCAGTGATGCCTCCGCTGGGTGATTTAAAACTGATTTTACTCTGTTTCTTTTCTCACAGTTCAGGCAGCTGAAAGTGCAAGATCAAGGGTTCTGCCGGCTTGCTCTCTGATGAGGCTCCTCTGGGTTTCAGATGGCTGCTGTCTCGTGTACGCGGCCACGCGAGCATGCGCCTGCGCCCGATGTCTCCCTCTTAAAGGACGCCAACCCTGTAGGATTGGGGTTCACCCTGTGACCTCCATTAGCGTTAATTGCCTCTTGGAAGGCTCATCTCCAGATAGTCACGGTGGAGACTAAGACTTCAGCCTGTGGATTTTGAGGGACGCAGTTGGTCTGTAATACCTAGCATCCCTGGGATAAGGCAACTTTCACATACAAAATCGAATTTTGTTTTCTCAACAAGCCTGCAGTGAAGTTATCAAAACATCATCGCTTCTACTTTACAGATAAGAATTATGGAGTTAGTAACAGGAGGGTCCTGGACTGGAACTGTTTCTTTGACTCTAGATCACAAGTTCTTTGATCTGAAACATGGAGTGCTGGCCTTAAACCATCGCAAAAGAAATACCACACACTCACTGATCTCATAGCTGTGCGGCTTATGAGTATGGGAAATAATTTACAGAACTATGTTAAATATGAAAATTAGATCATAAAAATATTTGTGCGCTTTGAGTGCAACCATATAAAAACTATAGCTAAAACTTGAGAAGCAACAGAAAAAGAGAGTACTTCGCCTCTAGGGTATTAGGGTTTCCTTTCCTTGTATTAAAATTAACTTAAGACATACTTTTTTTTTTTTTTTTTTAAGGAAAGGTACAGGCAGGAATGAAGGCACGTAGGCAGGCAAGAAGAGAGAAGAGGAAGAAGCACTTTATTTTATTTTCATTGACTTGTTCACACTGGTTATTTTCCCCTAGATCAAGGACTTGAACCCAGGGGTATATGCCTGTGCTCCTTTGGAGATGATAGAGCTAACCGCTGCTCCACCAGGATGCACTGCCTCCCTCTTTTCCTATCCTAAAGTAAAATCGTCTGTCTCTTAAAATGATACTTGTTTTTGTAAACAGGTTCTGATGACAAGTGTGCTGTGGGCAGGCAACCTCTTGGTTAAAGTATTTCAGCTTAGCTTATCACTCCCTAGCAGAGTATGCGCTAGCCTGCTGATCACATATTTCTCAAGGCCCCGACTTTGTTCCTCCCTGGGATCTCTTTTCTCTCTCTTTTTTTTAATTTTATTTTTTGTTGTAGTGATTATTAAACACATTAAAGTAATTTTCTGTGTATAGGTTCCCCAATTCTTAGTTATGTTTCAGCACACCCTGCCCTCCACCAAATCACCAAGCGTTCTTCCCTATCATCCAGTGGGCTCCACCAACATTTGCCCTCCCTCCTCCGATTCCCTATTGGTCACCTCAGTTTCAGGGTTGATTTGTTTCATCTATTCCTTTGTTTCACCTATTCACATTCCATCTGTGAGTGAAGTCATCTGGTCTCTCTTTCTTCTTTTGACTTGTTTCACTTAGCATCATCCCCTCTAGTTCCATCCATGTGGATTCAAATGACAGAGTTTCATCTCTAAGGGATGGGTAGTATTCCATTGTATTTATGTACCACATCTTTATCCATTCATCTGATGTTGGGCACTTAGGCAATTTCCAATTCTTAGCTATTGTGAATAGGGCCTCAGTAAACATGGGGACACATACATTTCCGTGGATGGTGCTTCTGTATCTTTTGGGTAGATGATCAGAAGTGGAATGATGGGATCATATGGAGTTTTCATCTTCAGTTTTTTGAGGAATCCCCACACTGTTCTCCATAGGGGTAGCACCAGTTTGCATTCCCACCCAAAGTGTTCCCTTTTCTCTTAGATAATAGCCAGTCTTTCAGGTATAAGGTGATATCTCATTGTTGTTTTAAAATTTGCATTCCCTGATGGCCAGTGAGTAGGAACATAATTTCATGTGCCTGTTGGCCATCTGTATATCCTCTTTAGAAAAGTGTCTCTCCAATTCCTCCTCCCATTTTTTGTTTGGATGCCTGTTCTTCTGTTGTTGAATTTTATGAGTTCTTTGTATATTTTAGATATTAAGCCTTTGTCAAAAATATCACATGCAAATATCTTTTCCCAGTTAATAGGTTTCCTTTTGGTTTTGGTGATATTTTCTTTTGTTGTGAAGAAGCGCCTTCGTCTGATGTAGTCCCAGTTGTTTATTTTTCTTTTTGTTTCCCTTGATGGTGGAGTTGAGTCCCCAAAGGCTTCTCTACGACTGATGTCATGGAAAGTCTTTCCTATATTGTCTTCTAAGAGCTTTATGGTTTCTGGTCTTATGTCCAAGTCTCTAATCCATTTTGAGTTGACTTTTGTGAATGGTGTTAGAGGGGGTCTGGCTTCATTCTTTTGCATGTGGCTGTCCAGTTTTCCCAACACCGTTTGTTGAAGAGACTTTCCTTTTTCCATCTAATGCTTTTGACTCTTTGTTCATAGATTAATTGACTGTATGTGAGTGGGTCAGTTTCTGGTGATTCAGTTCTCTTTCACTGGTCTGTGCCTCTGTTATTCCAGTACCATACAATTTGGTCACTATTGCTTTGCAATGTAATTCAAATTCTGGAAGTGTAATCCCTCCAGATTCATTATTTTTTCTAATGATTGCTTTGGCTATTTGGGGTCTTTTGTTGTTTCATACAAATTTTAAGATTTTTTGTTCTATTTTTTTAAATAAGCATGTGGGATTTTAATGGGGATGGCATTAAACCTGCATATTGCTTTAGGTAAGATGACCATTTTATTGATATTGATTCCTCCCAGCCATGAGCAGGGGATGTCTTTCCATTTCTTTGTGTCCTCTATTTCTTTTAAGAAGGACTTGTAGGTTTCGTTGTATAGATCTTTTACTTCCTTTGTTAGGTATATGCCCAAATATTTCATTCATTTAACTTTATTTTAAATGGTGTGATTTTCGTGATTTTGTTTTCTTCTATCGTATTATTTCCTGATAGAAATACAACAAATTCCTGTGCATTGATTTTGTAGCCTGCCACTTTATTGTATTTATTGATGAGTTCTAGAAGTTTTTTGATAGGGTTTTTGGGATTTTCAATATATATAATCATGGCATCTGCAAATATGAGTTTTACTTCCTTTCCAATTTGGATTCCTTTTTTTTTTCCTTTTCTTGCCTAATTGCTCTGGCTAAGACCTCCAGTACGATATTACATAACAGTGGTGAGAGTGGACAGCCTTGCCTTGTTACTGACCTAAGGGGAAATGCTTTCAATTTTTCATCATTGTCTATGATGCTGGCTGTGGGTTTTCATGTATGACCTTTATTATGTTGAGTTATGGACCTTCTATTCCCATTTTATGGAGGGTTTTTATCATAAATGGGCATTGGATCTTGTCAAAAGCTCTCTCTGTATCTATTGATATGATCAGGTGGTTTTTCTCTTTGCTCTTGTTGGTATGATGTATGTATGACATTGATAGATTTATGTATCTTAAACCATCCTTTCATCCCTGGAATGAAGCCCACTTGGTCATGAGGGATGATCTTTTTAAAGCACTGTTGAATTTGGTTTGCTAATATTTTGTTGAGAATTTTTGCATCCATGTTCATTAGAAATATTGGTCTGTAATTTTCTGTCTTGGTGACATCTTTGTCAGCTTTTGGTATCAGTTTAATGTTAGCCTCATAAAAAGTATTTGGGAGCGTTCCCTGTTCTTTGTTATTTTGGAAGAGCTTGAGAAGAATAGGTGTTAGTTCTCTGAAATCTCCCCTGAAGTTTTGGTAGATCTCATCGGAGCAGCCATCTGGTCCTGGGCTTGTATTTTGGGGGAGGCCCTGGATTACGTCTTCAGTGTCTTTGCTTGTGAGTATCCTGTGCAGGTTTTCCAGTTCCTCTGGGTTCAGTCTTGGTGGCTGTACTTTTCTAGAAGTCTGTCCATGTCCTCAAGGCTGTCCGTTGGGATCTCTTGATTTAGTTGGATTATAAAAAAAGATTGGAACTGTTAAATTAGCCCAGGTATTTTTTCAGTCCACTGGGAGAAATAGGAGTAATTCCCAAATCCAGTATGAGAAATTCCATGTTTAACAAAGAAAGATTAGTGATCAATTCTTAGTAAAGGCAGCTCTCCTGTAAAAACATGCTCCATCATAGGACTTTCTTAGTAACACAGCTATTTTACGTATGATTCAGTTTCCTGAAAGAGTTTTCATATATTTCACAAACACATCTCTTACATAATATGGTACGTCCATTGCCCCATTATGCAAAATATGGCACTCAGCCTGGGATTTGGTCTTTGACAACCCGGAAGTTTGCCTTTACGATGCCAATTTCAGAAATATTCATGTACTCCACACATCCCTTAACAGAGGGTTTCTGATTTATATAGTCCATAGATTTATGTCTCGAATCTGTTTATACTTTTATTTGTACCTTTTGGGTGTAATGAGTTGCATGTTTCTACTTACATGTAGGTCAGATTCTTTTTTCTCTCCTTAACTCAGGGTTGCAAACTCTGTCTGAGAAGTTGTCAGTAAAGTGGTCTGGCTTCAGCATTAAAGCAGGACAGTGGACTTCCCTGCAGAGAGCAGCCCCCACCTCTCAACCCATTCGTGCCATGTAGGGAAGTGGGACTGGTGTGGCCAGATGTTCTCCTTTCTTGCTAGTGGCCTCCAATTTGAAATTTTACACATTGTCAATTTAGTTAAATGTTTTCTTGAAAGGAAAGGTGTAAGCAGGAACGAAGACAAGTAGGCAGGAAGAGAGGAGGAAGCACTCCATTTAGTTAATTTTTTATTTAGTTGTCCATCTGGACTATTCCTCCCAGCCCCGGGACATGAACCCAAGTCCTTGGGATGTGTGCAGACTGTGCTTGACCAGAGGTGCTGGTCCCAACCCGTTACTCCACCAGGGCAGGCCCAGTGAAAAATTTTAAAGACACTGTGCAGAACTCAGTCCACAACCTGTGGGTGTCCCATGTTATTTCTGCACCCGCCTGGATTTCTGGATCCTGGACACTAGGCATCCGCTTTATTTCTCTCTTAAATCTTCAGCCCTTTTGCATTTCAGATGTACTTCTTCCTAGTTGCTGAGATTTGATGCATGAATCCATATTTCCCTGTTGGTTGTCTCCTAATTATGACAACTTGTAATATATTTCAGCTTTCATCTTAACACACAGAGACTCTGTAATTATTCTGTGGCGATGCAGCTCCATGCGCTGCATTGCTTTCACCGCGACAGAACACAGCCATAGCACTAGTACAGTCTAAACCAGCCTTCCCCCCACTGTTTGTCTCAGTTGTTTGAAGGGCGGAGCAATTCCAAGATCTCAGCCAACCCTTCTTCCTTTCTCTCTGCAGCCATTTCATCAGGCGGATGGTGTGCGGGGGGGCCGCCACCGTGGCCTGGTGGACAGACCGCCCAGGACCCGCTTCCACCCGCTGCACCGGAGGCCTGGGGACAAGCCAGGACGACAAATATCCTTTCTCACTGTTGGAGGGAAAACATGTTTTGAAATGTTTGAAAGGCTTTCAGGATTTATCTCCCCTCCTATTCCCCTTTGGCCTCAAAATCTTCATTTTATCTGATGAATAGAGGCCATAAAAATAGGTGAGTTGGAAATGAGTAACATCTCTGCAGCCAGAATTTAGAAAGATCGTTGTAGGTGTTTTCTTTATGAAAGCATCGATAAAGTTCAGTTTAATGAAGTAACTGAATGAAATGACATCTAATTCAGCCTGTTGCAAGCCTTCCACAGCACCTTCTTCAGAAATTAGCAGTTAAACCTGACTTCGAATCAGGTTAGAGGATTTCATCCAGCTAGTGAAAGCAGACACATGAGTAGGGAGTTTGTTTTTATTTGTTGACCCGCTGACCTGCTGCTGCAACTTATGGAAGAAGTTTCCTATGACTTTCTATTTGTAGACTTGCAGACTCAGTAGAGGACAACTAAAACATAACACTGGCATTTAGGAAATTCTCACACAGTGATGTCCCCTCATACCAGGCCCCATGCTAGTAAGTAAGAGTAAAGAAAAGGAGATCATAAATTCGTCTGTCAATTTTATTTGACCAGAGCTTTCAGGGGCTGGGGCGGGTAGACTGCCGGGCAGCCAGCTCTGTGCTCAGGGCTTGGGGAGACTGCACTGCCTGGGTTTTATGACCTGCACGTCACCTGCGGTGGAGGGAGTGGAGGAGGCCAGGAGCCTGATGCAGAGCTGAATTCTGGCAGCTGCGGTGGAGGTGGCTTCACGGACCTGGAGCCAGGAAGTCGGGGGCAGGCATGGGCTTCCTGAGTGCCTGCCCGTACCCGTGCCAGCCAGCTAACCTCACGCTCGTGGAGGAGCGGGCTTGTGCAGCCTCAGGCCCATGCCAGTCACCTGCAGGACTACTGCTGAGGTGGGGGCCCAGCCGCAGCCTGGTCAGGCTAAGTCCCAGCTTGTGCCCTTCCCTCCCTAGCCCCACATATGCCCAGGTCATGCTCAGGACCCCAGGCTAAGAGCCCCTGTAGGAGGAATTGTGGGAGAGACAGAGAAAACCACTCCTTTGCTTGCCTTCAAGCTTCTTGGAGCTTTTCATCTATTTGGAGGCTCACAGGTTTGTGCCCCAGTGGCGCACCACCCTTGGGCCGGCCACTGAGATTCCCTGACTGGGCTTCCAGGCGTACTTCTGACCAGTGTCGGGGGCAGGAGGAAAGGAAAAATGACACCTGACTTTGAGAATTCCTCTCTGGAATGTGTAATAACTGAGAATACAAAAGGGAAAGAAGAATTGAGTAAATTCTTCAGCTAATTCATATGTGTGTGGGCGGAGTAGTACTTCAAGCCATTGTCTAAATTGCTTGGAATTTTCAAGCAAGAGACTTTGTTTCTTTGCTTCACTTAACAATACATCTTTTTCTTATTTCTCAATCCTCCTTTTTGGGGTAGGTGTTCTCCCTAAATATTTCAATGTACATATTGTTATCACAGATCCTTTTTGCAGCAAGTATAGTCTAAATATGTACTTAAACTCATAGCTTTTTAAACTGAAGGAATAATTTAGAAGAGGCGGGGATTAAAGAAAAGCAACAGAGGAGAATGTTTATTCACTTAAAAACAGTTTCGTTACCCCCCTAGTGTTAGGCATCATCAGACACTGTGGCTACAGTGGTGACCAGAGCCTGGTCCCTGCCCTCAATTTTGTATTGATCAGTGAGGGGGCAGCGAGGCATGTGGTCACCACGGTGACAGCTCAGTGGCTGCTGGAGCCTGTGGGAGAGGGGTCTGAGTCAGTCACCAGCGTGGGGGTGGATGGAGAAGGCACGAGCCCTGAGAGTCTAGACTGGAAGGGTGAGTGGGGAGTAAATGGGTAGGGTATCCATGTGCTCAGCAGACATTTGCAGAGCAGAGCCTCTTCTGATGGGGTTAGGCTGCCTGAGACCAGTGTGCCCCTGCCTTCTCGAGGTTGCAGTCCTGTGTGCGAGGGCAGACAGCAAAGAGGAAAAAATTAAAATGACTTCAGATAGTTATGAGTGATGTGGAGATGTGTAAAGCAGTTCCAGGCAGAGTCCCAGAAAGGGACACTGCATCGTGTGGTTGGGGCGCAACCTGACCTTAGGTAAGGGTCAGCTTGTGAGGACAACTGCAGAGCAGACCGGCCCCAAAGGGGAGGAGAAGCAAAATCAAGTGAATGTAAGCACAAATCAGGTTTCCTAAAACAGCAGAAGTCTGCTTCCAGATCACGAGCTGTCCCTGTAGGCTCTTCTCAAGCACCTGATTGGGGTCCTGAGACTTGGGCTCCTGGTGAAGTACAGCAGCAGAATGATCTTACACTGAAGATATTACTAAATCAGGAGGACTTGGGGTGAGGAGGGGCTATAATCCCACCTTTCCTTTCATGACCTTAATCCTGTTACTGGGAAATAATTTACTTATATTGAAATTGGTTGCCTTTCACACTTGTCTATTATGTCCTTAGTGAGGTTTTATCATTTCAAGATAATAATGGTTTGACTCATTGTTAGGACAAAAAAGGAAAAATGTACTCCAAATTCTCTCCTTCCAGCTCCTTGGATGCAGAGAGCAAAGGTAGTATCGTCTCCCGCCTGGGGTGACACACTGAGAAAAGAGGCACTGAAGAATCATAGGACATGCCTTCCTCAGAGAGAGGTATTTGTAGAGAGAGAGAAAAACAAATGTTTCAAAAATCCCTGCTTTGTGTTTCCAGCAAGCTTTGAGGGCACGTTGTACGGGAACCCGAGGGAACAGCGTGAAGAGACCCCCTTGCTTGGTTGCTCCTCATGCGGTGATGAAAGTGTCAGGACCTTGGCTTACAGAAGGCGTGGAAGGCGCAGCTTACTCCGTTTGGGAATCACGGTCCTCTCCTTGCTTGTAACTTCAAACTTCAGTTTGCTTTGAGGGCTCTGAGCTCTGCAGTTAAGAACTTTCTCCTTTAACCCAGGGCTTCTAAAAGTAATTTGACCGCAAAATGCAGTTTTCACCTAACACTAGAGAATTCCGTCTCAAAGGACAAGAAACGCTGGTCTTGAGGGCTTAAGGGTGAAGTGAAGTGTTCTGGCATCTTCAGAACCAGCAGCACGAAGGTTCCTTCTGACGGGTGAACTGCAAGCTGCTAACATTAGTGGTTCTCTTGATGCCAGCAGTTCCTGTCCACCAGGAGAATGAATCCAGAGCTCAAAAGTCACCTTGCTTAACTGACTTCCCCTCCACATACGACCTATTTGTTACTGCGTGCTGCAGTGACAGGGCCTGTTTTCATGTTTGCACAGACTCAGAGATCCCACTCGTATACCTCACTTATATTCTGGACTTTCAGACACATCCTGGCAGGACAGAGTTGGAGGCTGAGAAATTAGGAAGGCCCAAACTGTGACGCTCTGCATGTCACTGCAGCCCTGGAGCTCATCACGGAGACTGGGCTCCACTGAGTCCCCTCCTGGCCAGCTGCAGGGAGGGCCGCAGGCCCGGCGGAACCCAGGGTTCCAGAGGCTGGGAGAGAATGTGGCCTCCAGCCTGCCCCTGGAATGGGGGTCCCAGCCCTGCCCCAGGTGCCTTACCACACGGAACAGGAAGCCAAAGAAGAGCCTGCTGTGCTCACACCACAGACAAGGGCCACACGGAAAGGAGACAGGGCAGAGCTCGTCCAGCTTCTGTAGCTCAGAGACTCCACCCACGTGTCCTCTTGTCACAGAAGAGCCACTTCCCTTCCTCTGGGGAAGAGTGAGTAAGGGCTTTCCTTCCGACACGGCCACGCTGGAAAGGAGTGGGAGGCCCTGTGGGTGCATTCAGGCAGGAATGTGGGGAGGCCCTCCCAAAGGGCAGGCCGAGGCTCCCGCTGCCCATGGCGCCTCCGCCGAACGGTGCACTAGAAAGGGGCAGAGAGGAAGGGGAGGAGGATTAGTTGAGTTTTAGGTGGAGTTTGAGGTCCTCTGGTAGAGAAGCCAAGTTGGCAGCTGGAAACACTCCGGACTGGCGTTCAAGAAAAAAATTGAGGTGGAGCTTTGAGTTTGTGACTTTCTGGACCGTGGTGATAATTGGAGCCAGAAGCAGAGGTGAGGCCAGTTAAGGCGAGCCTGGAGAGCAGGGAGGACAAGGGTCCCAGAACCTAGAGTGAGCTCCCCAATGTGTCTGCCCACGTCTGCAGCCACGCACTTGGGGCCTCGCTGGCGGGGGAGCGGAGGGATGCACTGGGGGTGACGGGCTGTGTGCACACAGCCCATTTAACTGCTCACAGCCCTGTGGTGAGGGGAAGCTCTTCTTTTTGCTGGAAGCTGGCAGTCCCTCCAGATATTCGCTCCAGAAATTCAGGATCACAGATAGGGCATTTTTCTGCCTTTAAGTTGTTGTTTAGTAGATGCCAGCGTGGTGGAGTAACTAAAGCCACCCAAGTGAAGTGTTCTGGCATCTTCAGAACCAGGAGCGTGCGCGAGGGTTCCTTCTGAAGGGTGAGCTGCAAGCTGCTAGCATCAGTGGTTCCCTTGATGCCAGCGGTTCCTGTCCACCAGGAGAATGAATCCGGAGCTCAGAAGTCACCTTGCTTAACTTTCGATGTCTCCACCTCGTCATATTAAAAATATCAGCAACATACTACTTCTTCATGTCAGTAACCCACATCACAAAGGCTAAAATGCTTCATCATTGAGTGACCAGTGTGTGGTGACTGCTTCATCCTGCTTCCTGCATTCTAATCGGTCAGCCCTAGATCACTGGACTTGCATGGTGGCAGTGTTAAATCTCTTCTTCATGAAGCGAAGTGTTTCTGGACGGATTGATCACATTCTGCAGGAAGAAGAAAGGCGATGAGCGTAGGTTCTGAAGCCTAAGCCTCCTCCCTGCAGCCTGCCACCTGGCCCTTCTTGGCCATCGTTTCACCTTCCCTTCATCTCCTGCCAGTTCTGATTTGTGCTTCACATACACCGATGTCTCTATTTGAGGAGATAGCTCGACATAGAACCAAGGCATGGAAGAGAAACGGGATCCAGTTGCTTCTCTGGGCAAAGGACCTGTTTCACAGGAGACCGTTAGGAGCCACCAGGGCCCATGCCGGCCGGCGCGGATTCCGTGTTCTCACCCAGTGGGTCCCTCTCCACCCAGCTCCCCTTTCCTCCTGAGCCCAAGCAGATGGTGCCTTCTTTTGTAAAACTCATCGAAGAGATTTTATCTGGAGACTAGTAGCATAAAAAATGTTTCAGAAGATGCTTCTCTGGGTAGAACGAAATGAACCCAAATAGCTATCCTGCGCTTGTATGGCTTGGGCTCCATCACTTCCCTAAGCGTCTGGAATGCGTCCTCAGGCATGTGAGCTCTAGAATATAGAATGTATGAAACTCGGAGTCCTTGACGCCACAGGGAGGCTTACATATTTGCAAAAATCGAATGCGGCTTTCTTTTGGCAATTAAGTAGCAGGAATTTGCCTTACCTTAGAAACAGGACATTTATTAGCTCATGTGACCAAATCTGGGTCTCCCTCCAGTGTCACAGAGACTGTATCTGACTTGACTTCACCAAGAGAGAGGCTCTCACCACCTCCAGCGGGCACTCCTTTCCCCGCCGTAAGTGCTCCGTGGTCTGTTTGGGTGTTGAGCCC
Organism: Solenodon paradoxus; assembly: GCA_004363575.1. Taxonomy (NCBI): domain Eukaryota; kingdom Metazoa; phylum Chordata; class Mammalia; order Eulipotyphla; family Solenodontidae; genus Solenodon; species Solenodon paradoxus. Next base: position 16,184 of record RJWH01001995.1, on the reverse strand, counting down.
ATCCCTGAACTCGTGGCTCCCGTTTCCAAGAGGGTTAGGGACAGGCAGGCAGCACAAAAAATGTTGAGTGTAGGGGCAGCAGAGGGAGTTTTTAAAAGACAGAAGATGCTAGGCAGGCATGAAAAAAAAAGAATAACACCGATGTGAATCATGCAAAGATTAGAAGACTGGGGAGACTTTCCAGGAAGTTGATAAGAGAATGCTTGGAGGAAGATCTGTGGGTGTAAGATGAAGATAACAGCCCCAGACTCAGTTGTCTAAACCACCACCATCCCAACTTCTTAGCTCTGCCTCACTGCTCCATTAGCATTTTTCCTTTATTCAAAATTCCACTTCGACAGCAGCTCCGTAGGGCTCAGCTACTCCTCACAGACCCTGGGCGAGAGTTGGCCGAGGTAAGCAAGCCAGTTTTCAAGGTGTGAGTGTTTGCAGGCACTTTGACATGATCGTATCCACCTGGAGTGTTTTTATACATTTCTAGCATAAAGCAATGAAGCTTTCTAAGACCGAAGTGTCTCTGTATACAATCCTAAAATTCAGTGAAAGTCTGAAATGAAAAGTTATTTAAATAAATCTAGACCTTCATTTTAAAAACCAAACAAACCCATTTGGGAGACTTGTGGGATACTCAATTTGGTATTCTTAGGCTTGAGACATGGAAAAATGAAAACCTTTTTTCAAGGTGGCTTAGTAAGCTATGGGAAAGAACAAAAGCGTTAGTAAGTTAAAATGACAGCTTACCCAGTGGATTTGATTTAGTCTGTTTTGAGTATTTCTGTATATAGAGGGCCTGTACAAAAAAAGTGGGGGGAGTACTTTTAAATATAGAAGGTGGCAGAATATAGAATGAGCTGGAAAGACTGCTACATCTGCTGTGTTTTCAGATTACCAAGTCAGATTTAGGACGCATTTGAAACTTACAGATTGAAAACTTTAGCTCTCCGAGTCGAGGTCTGCTCTCCCTCGTTCTCTGGGCAGATGCTGCTGAGCCCCTGCTGTGAGCAGGGCAGCTAGACCAGGAGGCCAGGATGGGGACCAGCTGGTCTGCTGCAAGTGGGCTTCCAGCCACTCTCAAGAGCCTGAGCATCTGAGGTTATAGGACAGATCATACAGGACACCTCCCCACTTCAGGGTGTTCTGTTCAACAAAGTCTCTTCTGCTTTCCAGAGCAGTAGGGTTAGATTAATATTTTCACCAACTGGGCAGCTATCCAGTTACATTCCTCTTTGGACCAGGTATCTACGAATGCAGGTATTGTGTCCAGGTTCGTGATGAGGGTATTTTTTTATGTGTCTAGAATAAGACCTCACGTCTCCTAGAGAGGTGTCAGTCATAGATTTGATTTCAAAAGGTATTCAGAAGTGCTTGTTTGCCTTTTTAAAAAGAAACAAGAAAACCAGCATCTTAATTCAGCTGATCATGTTCTTTTGAATGTGTGGTGGGTTTTCCCCTGGGTCCCAAAATCCCAGGAGCTGGAGAGCGCCTGTTAACAGTGATGAGCAGAGTGGTGAGGCCTGGGGCACTTGCAGTGACTTCCTCAGGTTCCCAGCGGGGGAGGAAAGAAACCGAGGCTCTCCTTTTCTCCCCCTGGACTGAACTCCTTTTCTTTTTGTGTTGTCCTGCTTTTTAAAGGCAGCAGCTTCCTTGGAAAGAAGAAAAGCATCCTGGGTTCAGACTGACGTCTGCACTTAACAGGTATGCGCCTGCTTCCCAGTGGAGGTGCTGAAGAGACGGCCAGTCCATTTGTCCTGGTGGTCCTTAAATGTCATCCGGTTGCCAGAGTATGTTTATATCGGTACTGTGTTTATATGAAATATTTAAAAAACCCACTGCTTACTGGTGTCCACAGGGAGAGTATGTGAGTGTGAGAACGTGCTCTGGAGTGAGAATACAGGTCTGCCTCTTACTGTGACCTTGAGCAAGTTACTTGATGCCTGTGTCTCAGTTTGCTCATCTGGAAAAGGAGCATAATTGTGCTGTGTAGGGCGGTCGTGAAGGGTAAGTAGGTGCCTAGGAAACAGGAAGTGCAAGTGTTCAGCAGTCGTTGGCTCTGTTTATGATCACCGGGCTGGAGTCCAGTGGTAAGTGTTTGTGCAGGTCCTTTTCAAGCCTGATAACATCCTGCAAAAATGAGTATTATTGTCTGTCCTAAGAGGTTAAATGACCTAGCCAAAGCTACTCAGCTAGAAATGGAACTGGGATTAAAAAGAACACTTTATATAAAGCACAAAAGTTTAAGACACGGAAGAGAAAAGCATTCTCAGAGGCCCCTTGTGCCCATCTTTCAGCTTCAGCCCTTGTGGATATTCTGCCAGTTTCATTTCTCTGCCCCTCGCTGCACACTCTCCTCCCACCCCTGGCTAGATGTGGTGTTTCACCTGTAATGATCTCTTAATGGTACAAGGTCAGGAAGACCTTTGAAAAAGACAACCACACCGCCATGATTATACTTACAAAGCTAGTAATTCCTTAATACCATCTAATGTCCAGTCTGTTTAGAGCTTCCGAGCCATCTCTTTGCTTTTGACATTCTGTGTTGACTCCCGGAATCGGTAAAGAGCTGGAGTCTGAGCTTGGTCTCTGATCCCAGCTTCCACACTTCCCTGTCACATCTGAAGGCTTTGAACTGCCTCTTCCCTCCTCTCAACACTGCACATGCTCAGTCTGGATGAAATAAATACCTCATGGAATTGAAGCTGTAAGTTGGAGCTGTCTGGGAGAATTTAGACATTTAAAATTTAGACACTTGTCTGATCTCAGTGGTTCCTAGGCTTCATGTCTCAGTGCCCCTTACAGTCTTAAAAACCATTAAGGCTTTCAAAGTGTTAACTTGTGTGTGTCTATTGATGTTAGAAAGTAAATGGAAAGATTTTTAAAAGATACTTGTTAATACATTTAAAAATCACAATATAACAATAAACCCTTTACATCTTAGTATAAATGATATATTTTTGAAAGAAACAGTTATTTTCTAAAACAAAAGTATGTGTGGAAGAGAATGGTCTAGGCATATCCTTAACCAACCTCTGGAGGACAGCTGGCCTCACTGCTGGTGTTCACTCTGCTGCATCCACCCGCAGGGCCCCTGGGAGCGCTCCCTGTGCTTGCGAGGGAGGGGCCATCACAGGACCTCGTGAAAGTCATCCTGACCTTCATCCTCCAGCAAGGGCCTGAGAACCATGCTAGAGGAGATCCTGTCCAGAAGAGAAAGTGTTCTCAGATGAGACAGTCCAGTGTAACCACAGAGAAGGTTCTAGTCCCGGCACACTGAGCTCTCAGGGAGTTTCTTGGAGGAACCCTGACTCCAAGGCCCGCCTCCCTGAGATGGATAGTTGTACCATCAGCTTTAGGATCTACCTGCTGTCTTGTTCAAATAAGTCTTCTTGCAGCTGCGTATGCCCCAGAGGCTGTTACTGATGTGGGGATGGTAGGTCCAGACCCCTCGTTTGATGGGTGCTTATAAATCCGTTATCCTGGCTTTCTCTCCTATTGGTACTTTTCAGCAAAGAATATTGTACTTTCATTAAGGAAACATGATTTTCAGCCAGACTCTCTCCTTCCCGTAGGACCAATTCTGATTCAGCTCTCCATACCAGTGCTCTGAGCACCAAGCCCCAGGACCCCTATGGAGGAGGGGGCCAGGCGGCCTGGCCTGCCCCCTACATGGGTAAGCTACACGGCCGACAGCATCGGCATGTTCTCACTCTGTCCTACAGGAACCGAGAAAAGCATACGTGCTGCGTGCACCCTGGTTCGGTTGTGTCCAGAAGCCCCTCCTGCAGGGAAATGTGTGTGGGGATGATGACGTGCGAACCAGCTTATGGTGCCCTGGGACACGTGGCTGCCCTTCCCTGTACACTCCCTTCTTGAGTCCCTCCAGCTTCCCGCTGCCTGCTCCCTCTCTAGACCCTCACCATCCTCATGTGGGCCCCTCCTAATCCTCTAGCTTCTCCTTTCGCCAGTCTCGCAATCCAGTTTTGTGCTGGGTTCTCCAGGTCCTCTTCCCCCTCCAGGTTCGAACAGACTGAGAAATCAAACCAGAACTGACACATGGAGCTAGAGGATACCTTTATTACTAATGGCTCAGGGGCTTCTTCCTGTTACAGCTGTACCCCTAGATTAAGCCACCTCCCCCTGAGTCCAGCCGTTCTGCAGCTGGTGGCCCCAGGGAGGGATGCTGAGGTCAGGCTGGAAGGCGGGCAGAGGAAGGGGCTGAACTGGAGCCCGAACGCACCTACCCAGTCGTTCCTGTGTGGCTGCCCAGCCAAGGGCCACAGGGGGGTGGAGAGAGGCCAGGAGGGACCCGAGTTGGGAAGAGACATAAATTCCTGAGTGAACACGCCTCTGATCACATCGCTCTCCTGCTTAACCCTCCTAGCACCACTCACCTCTGTGCGGGAATCCCCTTCTGAGTTTGGAGTGACAGGCGCTCTGGGGTCTGACCCATGGTCACCCTGCCCCTCTCCTCATTCAGCAGCCTGGCTCCTCTCGTCAGCCCTGAGCTTCTGCAAGTGTTTCCCATCTCCTAACACTCCCGGCCTCCTCTTCAGCCCTCAGCTTTGCCACCAGCCCCCTTTCGACAGCCCAGCACCACCAGGCTCCCCGGCCACCCTGAGCTCCTGTCGCAGACGGCGCCCCAGCCGTGTCCCTCGCTGCCTTCCTCTCTGAGCTGCTCTCTGCTCTGCTACATCCCTTAGAGTCAGCATCTTAGTGGTCTTACTCCAGCACTGAGGGGCCGCAGTGACAGTGAGGTCAAGAAACAGTGCTTCTCCAGCATGTGTAGAGCTTCACACACCACTCAGGGCTGACCCCTGACGCGCACACGACACTAGGTTTGTTTGCTCAGACACATTCCACGCCACCCTTGGGGGTCTTGAATTACCTACTCTGTATGCTGTTCCCTTGTCCACGAACAATTAGGGGTTTGTGTTTGGACTTGAAACCAGAATAAGCAAATCTTTGGTGGAGACAGCACCACCAGCTTTTCTGGTTTCCTTTACTTTTTACACCATTTCAGTCCTAATAGCCTCTGCTCCTGCCTGGGACAACATCTATGGTCACGATTCCTTGCATATAGTAGGGATGGGGCTTTGTAATATTTATTGCTTTGTCTGTTCCCTGGGTACAATTCAGAGGAGGCTACATTTGTCCGAACATTTGCTGGCTTGTAAAGTAGGAGGTCCTTCTGAATTGGTTCGGACCCTCGAGCCGTGGGAATAGGCAAGCAGAGCTGACAGTCACTGGGATGGGTGCTCACGGCTTAGAGAAGTGGGGTACATGGACAAGGTGGCAGTCACTCCAGGACAGTGGAGAGGGGACACACATAGCAATACCGAAGAGAGCAGAATGCCCACCGAGGTGCCAGAGGGTCAGTGCTGCAAGGTGGGGTCTCTGGATGAGGGGGCCAGCCCTAATAAAGAGCCGTGTGTGCCTTACCTCCAGGGCACGCCTGTTTGCAGAATCGCTACTCCAGGAAGGGCCAGAGGCCTAAACTAGGAAAGCCTGGGTCATTTAGGTGAGGAACACGGAAGGCAAGCACCTAAGGCAAGTGATGAGCTGCAGTGTTCGTGCTGGGAGTGAGGCCTCCTCTGAGGGCAGAGGGGAGGGTGTCGGTGTGAGGGATCTAAATGCTGATCCCAGTGGGCCGAGCAATAAATTCAGAAAGGAAAGAAGCAGTCCCGGCACCCGGTTGCTGGGTGACCCGACAGTCAGGGTGATCACTCCTTTTCAAACTAGCAGCTGGAGGTCGTCGCCTCAGTGTCTGCACGTGATGGCTGGGAGGTGGCCGACTCAGCCTGAATGTCTGAGATGCGCACAGTCGCCATGCAAGTGCGGCAGGGCTCAGACACGTCCACATATGGGCTCGCTGACATGGAAGCCAGCGTGTTTGAAATATTAGTCAGGTCTCCAAGGATGCAGTTATTTCTGGAGAACTGGATTTGTTGGTGGGAGCTGTTTTAAATAGTTTCATGTATTTTCCCCCTGTAATTCATTAAAAAATTTTCATTTTCTTTCCTTTTAGATTTTAAAAATATCAACTAGCTTTGCAAAAAGATATTTCTTATTATAGGACTAACCAAATAAAGATGAAAAAAGTGATGGGAAAATGTAACTGAAGTCCAGAATCAGGCTCTGTTGCCGAAGCTGTGATAGCTCCTCTCTAGAATCTTCCTGAGCCTAGTGCTCAAGCCCGTTCCACGTTCCTGTCACCGAGGGCTCGCCATGATGGGGAGCATCTGCTCACAGCTTAACTGTATGAGTGAAAATGACAATGTGTTCATGGGCGGAAACTTGTGTCCCAAGGAAGGAAAACCCTTATCTGATGAATATTTAGTATGATTTTCATAATGGCTCTCAAGTTGCATAAAAATTGGGAATAAATAGTAAGCAGTTAGTTGATATGAGAGAAATAAGTCTTTCTAAAGCCAAACTGGACTTTTACGATTTTCTCTCCGCTGGTTTTAATTATCCAGAATCTCTGAAGAGAAATGTGGACTCACAGCAGGCAGGCACGGAGACGCGGCAGCACTGGCTCTGTGCGCCCGGCTTACGCCCGGCCCTCACTCTCCTCCATCCTCTCGGGCAGGATGTGTGAGCTGTGTGGGTGCCGCGCCGCCAGTGTGGGGACCTCAGTGACCTTTCCTTCTTCGACAGGCAGCACTCTTGGCCTGCATAGTTAAGAAGGTGGAAAGGAAATAGCCCCGAAGAAGTGATCCTGTTAATGACTCCTGACTGCAGAGGAGCCGGGGCGGCAGGCTGCAGCCCAGGGGTCCTCGGGGTGCACTCTGGGGCAGTGTGGCTTTCGCTGTCGCTCTGCCCCGCACCACACTGTGCTGGGAGTCATTTTAGATTCAGTACGTGTGGGAGTGGGAGCAGGAATGTGGCTCCACTTAGGCCATCCCTGGTGGCTCTGCGACCCTAGGTTCCTGGCACACAGATGCAGCTTCGGTGCTGCTCTCCCGTCTTCTGTGGGATTGTCAGGAATAAGTTTCCCGTTTCCAGAGATCAGTTACAGTGTGTTCCTTACTTGTAACCCCTGACTTAGCAGAGTTGTATCCTGTGGTATTTTTTATCCAGTAATACAAATCCAGGTTGGGATATTAGAGGTGTGTTAGCTTGGTGCTAACATATCCCTTGTCACCACTACATCCTGGTTACTCCACATCAGAACCCCTGAGGACAGTCTTTCATCACATGTTCCACAGCTCACACCTTCATTCTGTCCCCTCAGCATCTCAAACTTGTTTCTTCCTGTCCCTCTGCCACTGCTTCCCCTGCCTGGACTGTCCATTGTTCCCCCACAGCCACCTGCCTTAGACTTTCTCTTTTTAACATCTCACATTCTGCTGCAAGAACGGTCTCGAAAGCTATGCTGTAATCCTGTCACTTCTCCAACCCAAACCTCTTCCCTGGGTCCTGCCAGCTTGCTGCATTGACTCCTCTGATCCCACCTGTCTCACCCCCAAGTTCTGTCCTGGCTCCCTGCCGTCTCCTGACTTGTAGTGTCCAAGTCCCTCCAGGTGCATCCTGGTGCAGCCCGGCAGGTACACGGCTGGCTTCCAGTTGGAACTCAGTGCGTGTGATGGGTTATAGCTCCTTCCTCCTAGAGCTGATGGGGATGGCTTAAGCCATGTGTGTAAGGGGCCTGGCATTAGTAAGCCATCAGCGATGTCGACTTTTGTTCCCATCAGTGTTTATTAGCTCAGGTGCGCCTCCTCCAGGAAACCTTCCTGCTCTCTGGTGAGGAGGGACACTGATGGTACCATGTGGGAGTCTGCAGCACTCTCAGGCAGTAGCCCTCATGGAACCCTCACGTCCAGGGACAGGGTGACCTCACTATCAGGGCCAGTGTGCTTGGAGTCTTGATGAGGAGGATGAGAAGCAGCCATGCCAGCTCAGTGTAGAAAACTTGGCTGTTGACTTAACCCTGTTTGAGTGATTGAAATGGCAAGTTCCCTGCCCTTCCCAGTAAGAGAGTTCCAGGGAAACCAGATATGAGTCAGGCACTCCTCTCCTTCCTTTCTTGAGCCATGCCTTTTGTCACTCTTCTGAATTCTCCACTCCAGGCCTCTCCTCAGGTCATGAGTCACCTGTGGCCTCCTCCAGGTCTCACCCAGGGCCAGGGGTCATCTGTAGTGAGTCCTCTGCGGTGGTCAATAAAAATGTAGATTCCTGGGCCCATGCTGCCACCCAGAGTCAGAACCTGCTTTCTGCTGAGCTGCCTGCATCACCGTGAGCATGAAAATAAAGGGTTAAATCACTAAGCGCTGCTTCCATGGCCTGAGAGAAACCCTCTCTGAGAGTCCTGCTTCCTAGGCCTCTTAGTGCTGCTGACTCTCGGGGTTGCCCTGCTTTCTTGTCGGTCCTTCTTCATTGTCACAACCTGCCACACCCAGCACTTACTCAGTGCCCGAACATAATCGATATGTGTTAAGCGAGTTATTAGACATTTAATTTTAAGTTTCTAGGCTAGTTAAGTTAGTTTCTAGATTGAGCTTCTCCAAAAATGTATGTCAACTATAAGCATTTGAATATACTTAAAATTTAGAACTATGTCCTGATTTTATACTGAAAATTCATTTGATGTATTTGATTTCTCCAGAGAGAAAAGTCATATACTGTGGTTCTTTGGTTTTAGCTTAGAGCACTAGGAAAAAGTCTATTTTGTAATCTGCAGTGTATTTTATGAATTGAAACTGCTAGAATTTATTCCAAGTCAAATTTTTAAACTCTGTGAATAGCCATATTCTCATAGACCATTTACATTGACTTAGAATCCAGATAAATTTCTTGTTAGAATAGCTTCACTGTTTGCAAAATATGTAAAACAACACGCAGCCAACTTGTTCCTCTACCAATTTAACATGGTGGATTGGAGCAGTGATGTGGATTTTTTTGTTGCCTGTCCCTCCCCACCTACCCCCCACCCCCCACCATAGGGAATTTGCAAGTGTGTTTCCATCTGCAAATCTTTTTATGTGTTTTGATCAGAGGTTCTTAGACTGAAAATTGTTCTCAAAGGCAGAAAGGAAAATCAACACTAAGGTAATTTTAAAGGAAAAGTAGATAGGAACCAGCTTTAGATCTGAATTAGAGTAAAAGCAAATAGACTGTAGGTGATATCAGTGTTCCTTGGAGAATCATCTTGAAATTTCGATGTTCTTTTTCAAATCAGAAAGAGTTACTAATTCATGATTGGATAAAAATGAAAACATGTAATAAAAGTGCTTTTTTTCTCCCACTAGGTTTTTGTGATGGTGAAAATGATGTACACGGGGAAGGTATGCGTTGATTTCATCTACCTGTGCTGATGGGCTTTCCTTCACAGAAAACTTCTTTCAGCATCTGAGCTAATTCACGCTCAGATTTTCTGGTCCTTCCCCAAGTGCTGACAACTGCTGATGAGCTTAGTTTTCTTATATGCTTTATAAAATTAAGTCTAGCCACAATTGAGACCACAAGAAAGGAACTGTGTGATTAAATTACAAAGCCCTTTCTCCTCCTCACGCCTTTATCTCAGTTCCCACAGCCCCACAGTCACAAGGCTGTTCAGGGAAGCAGAAGTTGTCATCACATGAGAATAGTTCTCGGTCATTTACACAGTGAGTTATGTCTAAGTAGCCTTCCCTCCTCAGCACTGTCCCTGCCCACTTAAAATCAGTCATTGATGGAGGGAGCTAAACTACGGGAAAACAGAAGATGCTGAGTTTCCTAAAGCTAATTAAAATAACGTTGGCAATACACTGCAGTGACAGCCAGAGCCATTGTCCAGTGAAGGTCTGACAGTTCCTTTATTCACTCAGGATCAGGTACCATTGTCTTCGCTAAATCTTTATAATCTGATGTTCGGTTTTTATAATCTGATCTTGAACAACCGAGTCAGGGTCCTGTGTCATAGACATAGGGACTCCTGGACTGTGACAAATAAGGGCATCCTCCACCAGAGGCACAATTCTGTCATCATCCCGCATGTGCCTTTTCGGGGCGAGCCATCGTAGGCCACAAATAAAATCGTGAAGAGTTGAAACTTTAGTCAGCACCTCACGCCCTAGGATGGATTTCAAGAAATGGCTTCAAGGTTGAGTTGGGTTGCATTCACCCAGTGAGTTCTTTGAAGACTCCCCAACCAGTCCTGAATATGAAAAGAGACTCAAAACAGTGAACTTGTTGCAGACAGCGAGTCCCATTAAGGCATCGGAGTCCGCCCAAACCATACTCCTCGACCAGCTCAGGAGATGTGGCCTCGAGTCCTGAAGGCTCCTCAGCCGGCCTTCAGACTCCCCCGCAGTAACCATCAGCGCAAGTTCCCATCCTGTTGACTTACCTGCTCTTTTTTAAGGAAAGGCGCAGAGAGATGAAGGTGACAGAGGCAGACAGTAGGAGAGAAGCCCTTTGTGTGTTGAGTTCTTCATCTTAGCTGTTCCCCTGGTCCCGGGAAGTGAACTCGGGTCCCGGGACGCACATGAACCGCCCTGGCTGGAGGAGGTGGGCCAAGCACTACTGCACCAGAGCGCTGCAAGTTTTCTTTCTCAGACTGTTCTCTGAAGGCTCTCAAAGTCTTTTCTGTCCTCCCGCTTGTTGAGCGGGTCTCCACAGTAGGGCCTGTTAACCCCTGTGTGGCACTAAAGGACAGTCCTGACTGCCACACTCAGCTCGTTGGTCACTGAACCTGGGTGCACTGGTGGTTCTAAGGGGTCCCCAGGGCTCTAGTGTGGAATACCCCCCCGAAGTCAGCTCCATGACTGCTCGGCTGGCCCTCGCCTGCGGGCCTGGCTCAGAGAACAGAATTTTTGCTTGTTTATGGTCCAGCCTGGTCTTACGCGGCCTGACTGTCAGCGCCAGAGCAGAAAAAGCCTGGGTGCCCTTGGTACAGGTGGGTCACGACTTTGAAGAGCCAGCAGGGTTTCTCAAGCCCCCAGGGTTCTTATTTCTCCTCCCCCCGCACCCCCCAGTCCGTTGCCAGGTTGCTTCACTGCCACTCTCTTCGCTAGGGCTCCTCCTCTCTGTCTGCGACACTCCCCATTTCTTCTCTCCCAGCCTGGTGGGGTCTCGTCTCGTGCTCTTGCGTTCTCCCCTCACCCAGCTTGGAGGGCCCTTCCTGGCTGGCCTTTCGTTTCCCCACGCTCTCCCTTCCTTACCCTGCTCCACGTGATGGGAGCGGCTTTGGTCAGGGCTTGGTCACCTTGCCCTCTCTCAGCCTTTTCCCTCTGGCCTCTCTTTCCTGAGCCTCGGGCGTGCCGCCCTGGGCGCTCAGCTCCTTAGACCTGCCCTGGCCTCCCCCGGGCCCCAGCCCTGGGCTCTGAGCTCTCCAGGGCTTTTGCTCTCCCTCGATCACGGGTATTGATGGGCTGTCCTTTCCTGTGACTGAGGTAGGTATTCCTTGAAGGCTGAGTCCTTGTCTGACTCTGCAGTCCCCACAGTAGTGCTCAGAACTGCTTCCCTGGATAGATAGTCAGTGAATGTTGGTTAAATAATTTCTTACAAGGAGAAGTTGTATCCAAGGTGGGATGACTGCCTTCGAATGCAGTGACTGATTCTTTCCCTCTTTTTCAGTAGTGTCTTTCCCTGGGCCACTGAAAGAGGAGACTCTGATGAACGTTCCCAAGCCACTGCCAAAGCAACTGTGGGAGACCAAGGAGGTGTGTGAAAGTGCTCACTGTGTGTTGTGGCTGTGGAGTTGCCCTTCGGAGGTCTCTGTGCAATACTGCTGAGCAGAAAACAAGAGGAGTTGGAAAAGAAGGAGAGAGGATGTCTGGGGGCGGACAGACTAGACTAAGGGGTGGTGGTTTAAATAGAAGTGATCATGGCTGTGTTAATGAGTTAATGTAGTGATCTCTTGACTTCCTGAGTTTTGCATGAATTTACTTTTAGGAAAACCTGTTAGTCCCCATGTTTCGTTCATATTACTAAAAGCACTAAAAACTGGTTACAGGTCACAGATTTTTCTGTTTTTAGCCAACACCTCCTGTCTTTCATTAGCTTCTGTCCAGAATTGCTGGTTTACCAGATATCCCTTTCCTCCCTCAAGGACATTCCATCTGAGTCTTCCAGGAGTCCATAGACATGTCGTCTGTTTTATGATGTCTCTGAGCCTTTGAGTGTTTGTGTCACAGTTGTGCTAGCTGATCTGCACCGTGCGCTCTCCAAACCTCACCCATCATGGAAGGGGGCGTGCCTGGGGCTCTGGCTTGCCCTTTCTTCCCTTAGGGAAGCAGGTTGAGAGAAAACAGTTCATCTCTGCAGGTGCTCATGCTGTCTCCATTCTTAACCCTACTCCCTGTTTGTACCAGCTCCTTCTTCTGCTGCCTAATCTACCAAGTTCACGGTCAGCATTAGGGTGGGCTTCTGTAAAGCAGGGTATATTTGATGTTTAATGTGTTTGTTTGTTTGTTTTGCAGGGGGAGGAAAATTCACGTATTTAGACATAGGCGAAGCTGCCCACTGTGCCTTCTTTACTTTGGGCACATGACTGGAGTCTTTATCAGGGGACAGGTGTTTCTCTCCAGCACAGACGGTAGCATCAGCCTCTTGTCCCTGAGTGCCAGGGGCTGATGTCTGGACGAGGTGCTCTTCCCCACCTAATTCTTAGGGACTGCAGTGCTCTATAGATAATTTCTGGAAGAAGAGTTGAGTCAATAGCTTCCTTCTTTGTATTTACTGAACACCTATTACAAGGTATTCTAGGTGTGTAGATGCTGTAATAAAAACAAGGAAAATCCCTGCCCTCTATGGAACTTAGACTCTAGTCAAAATCTACTTCCTTCTGACATTGATTTCCTTTCTTCGTCCAGTTTTATTTGATATTTTTCTTCTTTTCCTCAAACCAACTGGAGAAGGAATGTTTATTTAAAAGCTGTAGGTGTAAAACATGGACCTGTCTGAAGGAAATACTACTCATCTGTAAGGTTAATTAATCTAGCATCAGTTTAAGAAACGTAATTAATGTTAGGCCTTCCTTTTGCCTGAAAAAACCCAGTCATAAGTGAAATGGTTCTGCGTGGGACTGTGCCGGCTCTCAGCTGTGCTGCCTGGAGCCCCAGGATTTTAAGTGTTTAGAGCCTTGACCTTGGCTTCACAATGAGTAAACCCCACTTTCTGTTTCCCCAGATCCAGTCCCTGTCTGGGCGGCCTCGGTCCTGTGATGCTGGAGGTGGCAGGTAAGTGATGCCCTTTCTGCTCCTGGTTCAGAGACCTCCCGAGAAGCAGCTGTCACTTTGTCACAGGGCTCGGGGCAGCTCCCCTGCTATGCGGAGCTGTGTGAATTTTCATAAAAACAGCCGCTCTTTTGGCACTCACATTTCATTTGTTTAAGGCAAGTCGCGTGACTGCAGTAACAAATGAAACTACATAGATACGTTTACGAAAAACCCTGACTCTGCACTAGCAAACGCCGACTCCGCTGGTAGCAGCAGAGCATGGCCGCTTGGTGACGTGAAGTCAGCCAGAGGCATTTCGCGGCGGGCGCAGGGCACAGCACTGCCCACTACGTGACCACTTTTATGTGCTCACTTTCATCACCATTTTAAAGGCTAGCAGAAGGTGAATAAATAGGGAGATTTGCAATATAAAAAGTTTCTGTGAAACTATGGATTCATTCATGTATTTAGTTGTCTTTAGCTTTACTCCCTCAAAGAATTGAGACCTCTTACCAAAAATACTCACAGTACAAAACGATTCCTAAAGGATTTCCTGAGGGCGCTGGGACTAAGAACTGGAGACCAGAGATGCTGCGGCCTACAGAACAGACTCGAGGGGTGAGGGAGTGTTAGCAGAGAGTTAATGAGGTGGGAGGAGCAGCTCTGACCAGGTGGGACAGCTCTCTCAGGCTTCACAGAGAGGTCCAGCCCCTGGGACTTGCCCTGTTTTTACCGAGGAGAGAGGACTGAATGTTCAGTCTCCCTCCTGCCCAGCTTCTCTTCCTCCACCCTTTCTTCTTGAGCTCAGAGAGCAAATGTCCTTCGTGTTCCTCACGCATCCCCGGCCTGCTTAGGAGGGGTAGACCAAGGCGCAGCTGGCCCTCTCTGTAAGCAGAGTTCTGAGTCTGAGTCGGTCTCCAGGCCATTATGAAGTTACAGTTTATCAAGACTGTGTCAAGAAATATAAAAGGTGGTGCGCGCTGGTGGAGCAGTGGTTGGGTGAATCGCCTCCAAAGGAGCGGGTCGCATACCCCGGCTTCGAGTCTGGCCTAGGGGAACCAGCTAGTATGAACAACTAAAATTAAAATTAAATGCTTCTTCCTCCTCTCTCTTCCTGCCTGTCTATTCTTCATTCCCGCCTGCACCTTTCCTTTAAAAATAAAGTGAAAAATATATATAAAATGCAGTTCATTTAAGGATCTGTTGGTTTGATTTATAACTTTGAAGTTCCTGAACACACATCGTGCCGCTCTCTGTCTGTACTCCACCCCAGCCTGCAAATGCCCCCACAAGCCCACACTTCGCTCACCCACCACCACATCTCTAGAGCCGGCCTAGGGCCTGGCTGACTCGCAGACTCAAGAAAGGAGTGGTAGCACCTCGCCTTCAAGTTGGTGAACACTCTCACTGAAAAAGTGTATTCTGGGTGTATCTAGTTGATGCAGAAATACTTTTTCCTTTATGTTTTTTTGGTAGGAAAGATAATTGAGAAATTTAGCAAAAAGAGCCAGATAAATATAAAACAGTGCCTCACATTTATACTCTGCTTCGTGAATTTTCAAAGACCCTCTGCATCCATAATCTAGCTGGGCCTTGACAAGTCTCCCTGTAAGGTAGGGATGGACGGCACCCTTGGTCCGACTTGGCAGATGAGGAAATTGTGCCTCAGAGAGTCTGCCGAGGTGCCAGGTCCCAGAACAGGGCCAGACCGAGCCCAGCAGGACGTAGGTCTTCACCGCTTTTCTTCCACGAGGAAAGTACATGCGCGTCCTCGGCCCAGTAGTGGGTGCACTTTGGAAGGTAATGTTTGTCTTTCTTTTTTCAGCACTTTTCCACACAACGGTCAAAACATAGGCCTCTCTCCCTTTCTGGGGACCCTGAACACGGGGGGGTCGTTGCCAGATCTCACCAACCTGCACTGCTCGGCGCCCCTGCCGGCCTCCCTGGACACTGGCGGCCACCTCTTTGGAACTATGAGTGTGGGGAACAGTGTCGGCAACCTCCCTGCTGCTATGACTCACCTGGGCATCAGAAGCTCCTCTGGTAAGTGTCCCCATTCGCCAGTGATTTTGCACGTGTCCCCTGGTGGCTGAGGCATTGGGGGTCCCCTGCATGTGGCCTCTTAGCGAATCATTGCGTGTCTGCCCTGCCTTGGGGACGGCACCCTCTGTTCTGGAGCTCTTGACCCTGCTGGCCTTTCACGGTGTGCTGTTTCCTCTGGGCCTGCTCTGCTGCCCAGACTCCTTCGCCCTCATGGCCCACATGTCCAGGGTCTGGAGAGGAAGGTCTGACTGTTGCACGATAGCGTCCGCTCTGTTCTGCGGGCTGAGCAGTGTTAGTGGCGCTGGCAGAGTTACCGTCTGAGAATGACAGCCATCTCTCCAGAGCCCTCCAGTTTCCCTTGTATTTCCAAAGAGAATATTTTGAATCGGACACAAATGAGAACAGATATGTGTAATAGATACATCTATCAAGTGGAAATCTACCCCAGTGCAAAATCTGGGACTTCGTTTCGGAGGTGCTTCAAGACTGGTACTGCTGCTGTGCCTGGGGTGTGACTGCAGGAGCTTGGGTGCCCGCAGCCCAGACTCGTGTTGAGCCCTGACAGATGCTCCGGTCAGTGTCCCGTTCAGGTCTTAGTCCTGTTCGCTCCACAGCCACGTGGCCTTCAGACGTGTGGTGTGGGCCTCCCCTTGGAAGGGCTCCTCGGAGATGCTCCCTCACTGGGGCAGGTGCTCTGCTGGCCCCTCTCCAGTCCAGTGAGTCTTGTCCCTGCAGATCAGAACTCAGTCACTCAATGAGAGTGACCCCGGTGGGGCGGTCACCTGGAAGATGCTCTAGTGATTGCGGCAGTGCCCCAGTGTGCACCCGAACTTTAGACTGGAGACTCGACCTCAGACACCATTTGTTTGCAGTCATTTTATCATCCTGCTGCCTGACTGATGTGACCTTGGTGAATTCTCCGTGAGCAAGGCCACCTAAGGAAAGCTTTAGGGGCACAGAGCCCCCATAGGTATGGGGGAAGCTGGCATTCTCCAGGACAGCCTT